>JYFJ02007246.1:0-16330 GCA_000934665.2 Catajapyx aquilonaris
GGGGGGGGACAAAAAAATACCGCCCTCCCTTGCTCATCGCGGCCCCTTTTCACAACCCACTCCCCAATTATAAGACTTTTTTTTTCTCGGTGCGGGGGAGGAAAGGCCTCTCGTTTTTTTTCCGAGGGAATAAGAGAGGCAATTTTGTTACCAACCTGGACGACTTTTGCAGTGGAGAATGTTCTAGGTAGGACCTGGTAGGACACAATATCTGTCTAGACTTATAAGAAAATGTCAGTATACGTAATACGTATGTAGCTGTGGCCGTCATAAATGGTAATGCTATGGATTATTCATTATTCCTTATGTTGGTTCCTGAACGAGAATTTAAGTGTGCAGTGCTTATCCTGCATACAACTTAAATCTGTAGAGTATGACTGTATGAGGTGTAATTAAACGGAGCAACTCCGCCGCTCTATATAATTATAGACTTTTCACTTTACTAGTAATGCCTGTTCATCCTGTCGAGCAGGCCACAAGCAAATCACTCCAGCCGCGCGGTTTGCAGATCATGCAGGCGTAACCCGAGGCTTTTACTCATTGTTTATGTGGCCAAATTGCAATGTAATGCAGCAGTAACTAAGTGGAGAATAGTATTTGTGACTAAAACCATGGGTGATTAGCACTCTACGAAAGGCTTCATCATTTCTGGATTACATGAATTCCTATACCCTCGCACGAATCCATAAGGATTTCCGGACAATTACTTCTTTAAATATAGACAAAATCCGGATAATTGCGAAGCTGGATTGCACATTATACATACTTGATCCAAAAGGAGGCATGCAGATGACGTCATAAAAAGTAACTTTTGCGAGGTAATGCGGGAAAATCTGTCCGGCTTGGAAGTGTGGGAAGGGCTGGGTTGGGCCTTTCGAATCCGGGGCATACAGGGATGCAGGCTGATTCCGGAAGCAGAAAAGTGTTGAGTGGAAGTGGTGGCAAAGGGATGCTGTGGAGAGGGAGGGGGGTATAAGTATATAAAGCCCCTTGGTAGAACTGCGACTGGCAGAAGGGGGATTTGCAGCATGCACTCCGGATCCAGGCCAGGGATCAGCTGCTAGGCCTTCCTCGGGGAGCAGGCGGGGAATCAAACCAAGGACTCATGCTGCTGCTGCTGCTGCTGTGANGGGGGGGGGGACCTTATACCAGCAGGAAACGGATTTCAAACTAAATCGCAGACCCCTCCCTATATATCCTATATGTATATACTATCAGGAACGTAAAGTTTTGGACACTTGATGCTCACTACACGGGTTATACACGCAACAAGGCTCCGAGCCAATCACACTTTAGATGGCAACTTGATAGTGAATTTGCCTGCAGGGAATCTGAACAAGTTTTTCGACGTTATGAGCACAACTGCGTTCAAAAATGTGCACAATCATCCTCATTTCCAGACATTTTGGTACAATTTCTGTATACAGCTGCTATACGTGTAATGTAACCTGTTAGTCGAATCTCTTTTTATTATTAGGAGATTGGTGTTTTGGTTGAAAAGAAGTGCGATTCGTTTTCTCCCCGGGTGGCACTTCCTTCCAACCCACTCCAACCCCCATTCTCTCTCTCTTTTTTTTTGTAGCAAGAAGTGGTTTTCCTCCTTCCCTCATATCGAAAGTCTATAGGCAGGGCGCTAATGAAGACGGTGGCCGACCGTGATAACCGAAACTCGTTGATCCTTCGGAAAAGAGGGCTCGCCCGCCTAATCCCTGCCTGCCTCGGGACCCCGGAATCAAAGGGGGTTGGGGAGGAAGAGGGGGGGAGGAATGGCAAGGGGGATGCTGGAATGGGATGACAGGCTTGCCAAAGTCAGGCTTTGCTCCATTTACGTTGGAGGGGGAAACCTCAAAGTTTTACCTTTCTTAAGACTGAAATGGTGCGCTAGTTGTTATAATTATTATTGTGAAATACGCAGTATTTAGTTATACAAGACGTTGTATCACATAGCAATGTTACTGAAACGTCCAGTAAAGTGCGTCTATCCGTATTGATATTATTCCTGCCATAATATCTCGTGCGTATGTAATGGCAAATATTTAAAAAATAACCACCTTCGCATCTGCTTATTTTGTTGCTTTAGATTTACGCTTTTGGACATCCAGTCCATATAAGCCTTTGCTTCTGCTTGGATTTGGGTTGGCGCAAAGTGCGCGTCTCGCGAAATATTATCGGCGGGGCTTTATAAGGGGGGGGCGAGGTGTGGTTCGGAGAGAGAGAAAGTCCGCGAATAATATACCCTAATTCCCATCCCGGGTCTCAGTGGATTAGGACCACTTTGGGCTCCGGAATTTGGCGATGGCCCCGGGCCTTATAAGACGGGGCCTTACCTCCGAGTGACAGTTGGAAAATGGAAGTGGGGTTAGAGAAGGGTGGAAGGGAAGGGAGGGAGGGAGGGCATCCACCATCAGAAGATGATATTATTATAAAGTGAAGAACTGCTGGGGGAGGGGGAGAGGGGGAGGTCCCAACCGAAAGGATTTCCAGGGATATTATTTCCGCCGTCAGACTTAACTCGCACTTCACGTGACTGAGATACGGGCAGGGATAAACCGCTCATTACAGATCGGAGAGCCCGGATTTACCCGGGGGCCAAGTTCCATTTATGTATAATATGATACTTGTGAGGAAAGGGCCGAGCTGCTGCTCTGATGGTGTGTGCAGCAGTGACACTGCTGCTCTGGGAAATGATTGACCCATCAGCAGCACCACAATAATGATAATGCATGCAGATGATGGGAGGTCGCGGTTTCAGGTGCAGGGGCATAACATTGCAAAGCTCCGTCTGAGCGGAACGGGTTAAAAATAGAGAGTGATTAATGTTCTGGGACACGTGTATGATGATCCAGAGGCGTGTAAATCTGCCTCTATGCAGCTTTGGGCATCCATATATTGATTTTGGCAATGCGGTTTGGAGAGCTAATCCCGTGAATGCTACGCTTCGAATGATGCTGCCGCCGCAATTCCGCCTCGTGATGATGATGCTGTGACGCCCTGTTCTCTCTCGTCCCATGGCTTGACATGTGCCCCCCAAATCATTCGATATAATAATTGAAGGCGCGTGTGGCCCACTTTTAAATATAATTCAGGAATGGACCCAATTTGACATGTTGTGTTCACACCACACGCATGGTCCATCAGGGTCTACCGGGTGTGTCGGAGTGTGAGTGCCATGGCCATGCCACCCCCATCTGTGCAGCAGCAGCATCAGGCAGCATCCGTATAGGAACCCGCCATGGCCTGAGCATCATCTCCCGTGGGGGGATGCAATGCTGCAGTCGGTGGATGATTCTGGCTGGATGCTGCAGCGTTCGTTGTTTGGTGAAATGGGGGGTGGGGGGGATGGATGGTGGGGGGGGGGGGATGGGGAGGATCCAACCAGCGGAGCGTGGAAGTCCAGGGGGGTCAGGCTCGGCTGGGTGCATTCAGGCCTTGTCACCACGTGGCTCGGGGAGGCCCCCCGACAGAAAAATGGGCCTTCTCCCCGCGGGACAAACTATAACCCCCTCCCCCCCACCTACCCTACCCTCCACCTCCCCCCCACAATCCAAAACCGCCCGCCGGCATATTGAGGCTACAGGCCCCAGTATCAGTCGGTGTCCAGAAGTTCCCCAGTGACCCCAAAGCTCCCAGCTCGAGAGCTGCTGCTGTTACACTACACCCGTCACTCTATCTCTCATGCAGCTTCTCCTCTGGACCCTCATTTTTGGTGATCAATTCATGGGACGATGGAGCTCCATAACCACCACCACCCATCTCATCTCACCTCCCACTCTTATATTCCAAAAACTGGCAAACGTGTCCTATCACACGCTCTCTCAACATCATTGTCACACGGCACCACGCCAAGGGATGTCGGAATTTATGCGGAATTCGAAAGGTTTAGCCACACGCAGGTGGCGTGACCCACATTTTATTATACACAAACTAGCAGCGGAGCCCGTTCTTAGCACGGCCTGTTTCCATGCTAATGTATACAGTATATAATCAACAACAATCAATGGCTGTTTTCTTATGCCATGAACAAACAGAGTTTCTTTCCTATATAATTATTATGTAATAAGATATGTAAGATAAGACAAGGTCGGGAGGGGAAGAAAGCCATCTGTGGGGTGCGTACCAATTGCAGCACATGTGAAACCAACCATCGGGGGGGGGGGGGGGGGGGGGGNGGGGGGGACAACGCAACAAAATTAGGAGTATTTAGACTTTTAGAAAAGTGCGGTTTTCAGCCTTTTCCCTTAATCAGTGGCACGTAATCCATCAGTGTGCCAAGTTTCAGGACTCTCAGTAGTCCGGAAGTGGGATAGGTAACCCGGACAAACATACATATCAACAAACTTTCTCGTTTATACTATGAGAGATTGGCAGAAATCACGACTCAGCAAGTTCATATTCAGCAGGCAGGGATGTCCAAGGAGTTAACCACTCGACTGTAATGAGTAAAGTGTACACTGGAGTACCAATATTCAAGGAGTACCAAGGAGTAAGGTACCTGAGAGTACCACTGCAAGTGTACACCGGAGTATACAGAAGTGGTTAACCCTTTGGGCAGGGAACACTGCCTAAAATAATGGAAGGGTTGCATGCAAAAAAAAAAAACCCCGTCAAAATTATAATAGATTCATTGAGTTGTTGATGCTGTCGGCAGCCATTGTTCTTGCCTGCCGATCGGACCGTACATTTGTGAAACACCCTGTACAACATGTATTGCGGCATAGTGGCAGAGAAAGTGTGCAGGCACCTGTTGATGCCGATTAGCACACCTTTAGCTCCAGAACCGACTCCCAATATTTCCGGTTGGGCACGACCTTTCCGGATGAAGTGTTTCGTCCGGAATTATAATAATTATGTATAACCGCCGCCGGATCATCCGTTATTGTTATTGGTTTATCCATCACCGTGTTATTCACACGGGCGCAGACGCGTAAGATTAGGGTTGTCGGACCAGCAAAAGAGATGGTTTCGGTCGGTCAGACACCACAGAGGGTGTCATATACACAGCCAATGATATGTGGCCCGTGGTAGGTGACAAAAGGGGCTGTCCATCTGTCCTCCCCAGGCAGCAGCCAAAAGCGGAGAGTTCATGATCCGGGTCCCAGCATCATCTTTCCTGCTGCAGCACCCATTACCACCACCACCACCACCGCTTTTCATCGCCTGATGGTCACGGATGCTGACCCCGCATCTCATCCCATGCCGACCACTCATGCGGTTCATGCGTCCTATTCGGATGGAACCTCAGCTTTTGGACCTCACGCTGTGCTGTGCTGGTGGTGCGTGTATCACACATAAAATGATGGTGTGCAGAGAGAGGACACGCGCTCACAGGTGTCTGCCGCCCATCTGGACCACACTGATATACCCACTCTCTTCTCCCTATAGCCCACCCACTCTGCGGAACAGCATCCACACTCTCACACACACGCTATGCTATGCTACACACTATATTACACACGGTGGGCTGCATGGGGGGAGATTCAGAGGACTAAGCCTCGGAATGGCTCTGCTGCATGGAGACTTTCAGGTCTCGCCACCGTCAGACGACAGCCACCCCACACTCTTTTAATACGGACTGCATAATACCAGGACGATAACCAGACCGGGATATTATCGCCTTGTTGCATCGGGTGTAATTATCCGGGAGGAATTGGGATCGCACAGAATAATAAGGAGCGGGAAAAACCACAGGCTGTACAATAAAAAGAGTTCAAATTCCACACGACATTCAATATATAGTGCTGCTGTGATGTGATGCTTTCCAGACATCGATTGTTATCAGTCACGCGATTGTTGGCCATGGAATAGATTGGGCGTTTGAAAATATATGGATTTTTTGACGCAAAAGTCCAAGGCGGGATTGGGGGGTTATCTCAGTCTCCGGCCGTGATGCTGAGAGACTAACCCACTTTTCTCAGAAGTGACTTATTGTGAGCAGTGGCCTGATAGGAGAGCGGTATGTGGTCTCCTTCGCTTCTTCTTGTGGTGCTTTCCCAGGCCTTTCTGGTCGCGGTGCCTCCTACAAGCGACAGCATCAACGCTTCAGACGCTGACAAGGTTGGTTTACCCCGGCATTTACCTTGCTCTGTGTGTTCATCGAATTGCAGCCCATAATGTCCCGGTTTTAGAAAACTGGACCAGTGTACATCACTCTTGACCAAATGAAAGCGACCATATCGGAGGTGCTAGAAGAAAAGATGGAAAACATCACCAGGAATTTTGAAAAGCAAAGGGAATTACTTGTGAAAGCGGTATAAGATATATTTAAAAATGCAGATTTCGACGTCATTTTTATTTACGCTTATTTTATTTAGCTGGAAGAAAGCCCTACGAATTGTGCTGCAGCTTTGAACGAAACATTGATCAGATTCATCCAGGGAATGGGTGAGAACAAAATGTGCTTTTGGATAAGTTGGCAATAAAAATTACGCGATGTATTTTGCAGAGTCTAATTTGCATGGATTGCGCTTGACGGAAGTAAGCAATCTGAAAGCGAAGGAGAGCTCAGAGAGGACAAGGTCATCAGTTACGACCAATGCTAAGTATACACAGATATTGTACTTACACTTTTTTATTTATTATTGAACGGCAGTGTCGATGTGGACGTGGTGAACAGCGAGTCCATACTATTAGAAATCCAAGAAAATGTGCACAAGCTGGATAAAAGGTTGGCCACCCTGGAAGAGGTAAAGGTCACGGTCACACCTCACATATCACGAACCATTATTAATTAGGCGAATTTTTGCAGGAAATTAAAAACACAACCGATAAATCCGATTTTACAATATCAGGTAATTTGTAAAATAGCACTTTATTATACCCGTTGTGTCTCGATGCATTTTCTCGTGTAAAAGGTCATGGAGTGATGTCACCTGTCACGGCCAATGCGAGCGCAGGTCAAGCCCGAATAAATCCTCGAGAAGACTTTATAGTGACGTGTGATGTCGAAGGATATCCAGCCCCGAAAGTGCTTTGGCTCAAAGACGGACAGGTCATGGCCCCTGACAAACGAATACAGTTCACAGGTCAGTAGCGACTATTTACTTTTTTTTGCATCATCAAAATTGTAAAATATATTCCCGGTATTCTGCTAAAAGGCAAGCACGTGCTTCGAATTTCGGAGAGCACCGTGGCCGACACTGGCAAATACACCTGCCAGGCCAGCAACCAGCTGGACACTGTCGGAAGTGCAGTGGACATAACCGTCCCAGGTTTGGCAAAAAGATGGAAAACAATATATTTGGACACCACCATAATGTTATTATGTCTTGCTTTTTTTGCTTCCAGACACGCCTCCAGATCCAGAGTGCGTGGATTCGCCAAACTTCGACAATTGCGCTCTGATCGTACGGGCCAGGTATTGCTCCAACAAGTTTTACCTCAAGTACTGCTGCAAGAGCTGCTATCTGGACGGACAGATTTCCTCCCAAGAAGAATGAGTCCATCATACACGTCGGTTGAAATATTTGAATACTGTAGTTGCATCTACTGGAGATTATCTGCTTCATACATTACAATATTGTAAATGATTTTTACACGCGCTCTGTGATGTACTGCTAGCATAAATCACATTCGCACATATTCTTAATGCGGAGTATTTATTACTTTCACTATTCATATTAATTATATGTATAGGTTATTGTATAAGCTTATAGGCGTGTGGGCTAAATGCGAAAGTTTTCTGCAATGTATCGAACACTGCTTGTGGCTCAAATGCACAGCATTAATCGTTATTATCACAGTCACAGTCTCCACAATCGCAATCTCCACAGTCACAATCTCCGCAGTCGCAGTCCCCGCAATCACAATCGCATCCGTCACATCCGTCGCACTCGAAACACTCGCAGTCGTAGCCGTCGCAAGTGAGCAAATCCACGATGAAACCGCAACATCCACTCCAGAAACTGTGACAACAATCCTTCTTCTCTTCTGAAATGTCACGAGAGGCGACAGCAATCAGCACTCAGACACTCAGTAGCTGTCTGTTAAAATATGAGCTTCTATTCAAACATATATACCTGATGGTTGGGTGGGAGTTTCCAGTTCCATCCCTTCCACAGCAGTGTTGGGAATTGTTGGAAATGGCGCACTTGTTGGCTGCATTGTTACTGGCTGCGTGCTTTTACAACCAAGAAAATTGAGGGAATAATATAATGTGTTTAAATATAGGTTTAACACTGTGCCGGAAACACAGGTTGGCATCTTTAAACTGGGGGTAAGCTATTCTTTTTACATATAAATATGCTCCCAGCGTTTGAACAACTGCCTTCTAAAACACTAAACTTTACTTGAGAGATAACACGTTACCTCATTGTGTTGTGCAGGCTTCCTGAGGGAGACGTCTCTACTCTTCTGACACAACGAGGGGTTTTATAAAAAATGCGGACGTCTTATCTGCTGATTCCATACACAAAGTAATCGCTTCGGTACATTTACACTCGACAAAGAGCTTGTCACCAACTTGAATTATTTTTAGCATGATAAGGTGTACAGTGAAAAAGTAGATAGTCCATCTGATGCAGAAAGAGGCGATTATGCTGGTAACATCTGCGTATGTGCGCATGCGAATGGATAGGCACATATAGAATTACGATCGCTGAAGATTTATCTATCCAGGAATATCTGTGGAAAGTATCATGTAAGAATAATACTCGCACTGTGGACATACCAGAAGTGAAGTTACCGTCCAGCAGCAGGTACATTCTACACTGTGAGGAGTTTTCCTGACTTCCGCTCTCGTGATAGCTCAGCACAACGGGATGGTGAAAGTGTGCACGTTAATGTCTCAAGGCTGTGCCCTTGTGACGTCATCCGAATCATTTATTCGCATTCACGGCTGCTTTTTAAATCATTTAAATGTAGGCCAGTGGGATGATTTGTCGCAAATGCGCGCATAATTCAATTGAAAACACAGTGACAAATATGAAATATTGCTCATTTATTTTTCATGATGTAAGAGTGTAAAACAATGATCTTCCTATATATAAGAGTGTCCAAACAATGTGAGAGTTATATCCAATGAGCTGGCCGAACGGCTGCATTTATTACGATACGACAGGCAACAGAGATTAGAAATATTCTATACCCTGATGTGCCAAAACTAATAGAGTGCAAGCAATCATGGACACTATCAATGACAACCTTATCAAGTTTTAGCGAGTCCATTCATCATATGCTTATCAGTAATTAGCCTAACTCAGTAACGCATTTTCGTGGGTGTTGTAAAAAAAATATGAGCAGGGTGAGAAAAAACGAAGGTCTCGAAATTAGGAATATCTTGGCCATGGCCCGTGGATTATTCTTCATATTGTCCACGGCGTAATTTAGGGTATGCAAGCCCTATATGAAAAGTGACTGGTGATTGGTGATTACTCCCCTCCCCCCTCCCCACCCCCGTCGTCATCTTCTCCAAAATCGCTGTCCTTTCCTGCACTGCCCCCTCCCTCGGACCCACCCCTCCCTGTGCAGCACTGGTAGCACTTGGACACACCCGCCGTACAGCTGGACACCATGTCAGTCAGGCACTTCCACAAGCAGTTTGACTCCTCTGAAATAAGGAAGAGTCACTGAGTCACTCGGGGAAGAATCACCAAGCTGTATATACACAGCAACATTGCGATGTGTATATGTACTATACGCACCTGTTTGTTTCGGGTCATGTTGCAAGTCCATGATCGTGAAGTTTCTGTCGTTGTAGGTTGGCTCAGTTGTTACCGGTGCACTGATAAAGAGTAATTATAACCGATTACAACACAATCACGATTATTATGATGAAGCTAAATACTTGGTGTGCCATAATGACTTTCTATGGCGAGTTACTGGGCATCGCAGAATCACTTTGTAGGGATCCCATTTGGTCGATGATATGGGCTTGGTGTAAAATATTCTGGGATTACATTTAAAGCTCATTAGGGGTAACAGGCAGTCCCGAATGAAATGGAAGTATTGCTCAGACAAAAAGCAACTTAATTATGCCCATGTAATTAAATGATAAATACCTCGGCAACCAAGCTAAGGAGACTAAAATAATGACGCCTTTACATTAAAATAATTCTCTCGTGTTCAGCAACTCACCATGATTGTATAGTATATATTGTTGAAAGTCATCACGAAACAACAATGTCGGATTTCAAGCTTACCCCATTCTTCCGGCCAGTTGGTCGCTCCACCAGTTGATTAAGGCAGATGACGCTTTTTAAGTGTCATAAATGTAACTTGCAATGTCAATTGTTAAAATATTTTCACCTCGCTTCTCTCTTACGACTCTTAGGAACTGACACTTCTGAAGCTGCTTGTGGCTTACTGTTGCTATATACTCATGCTGCGCAAAAAGTATGTTTATTTCCGGAGCGTATTTATTGTAATCGTGGGAAATTGAATAAGGTCGAGAAGACACTTTGCATAAACGGGAGGGCTCGGTGCTATACTCAGATTCTCATATACACTCACGCAAATCTAGCTGAAAGTCTGCAAATCCTCATATATTTTTTTCCTCGTATGCAGATATGGAATAATTATTCCCTTCGCTCCCTTTCCTTCTTCCACAAGTCTAGGAATAACATTTTTAAGAGGTAGATGCCAACGTGCTCATATCAGGTGGTATGTTACGTACATGTCAAATGGGCAATGAATGTATGATCCAATGTGGCAAGTGATACTGGGGCACAGGGAATCAAACAAAATATTATAGTGAGTGCACTGAGCAAGTCGGAGGTGTGTTTTCCGGGGCTTCCTGAAAATAGGATTATTGTGGCATCGAAGTGCAAGCATATTCCTGCTGGTTATTACACCACCTCCGCACCATAAAGTGTATGTAGACCAGAGTAATATTTTAAGCTTTAAGGTATATTAAGCATTAGAATAGTACTGATGTGTCAAAATGGGCAACAATGTGATGGAGGCGACAGAGGTGCCGCATATTCATTCGCACAATGAAAATAATTATTGTAGTGTCGATGGTGACGATGCAATAACCATGCACTGCGTACAGCCGTTGCAGCATGTGAGGCAGCAGTAGCTAAAAGCTAAGCACTATTGTGGGAATCGAGCCCAACCCTTTTCCTCCGTTTGATTCTTATCTGCCGATGTGATGGTGCCTGAAATAAAAGGCAAATGAAGAAATCTGGATCATTATTGTGCGCGCGAAATGTTTTTGATTTAACCTGTAATTATGCATAGCAGATCATTTGATGCACAGTTTATTACATCTTGAATATGAGCATGCTGTAATTAAATAACTTACGAATGTATGGCTTGTTTTGTGCTTCAAAGCCGGAGGGTTGATTAGTGGCCTGAGAGGCGTTCATTGCACTGGAAAATATACAAAAAATAGAGCGGTGTGAAGGGCTGCAGCGACAAATTTGCAAGCTAATAATTATTACCTCTTCACTTTTCTTTTCACTTTCTTTTTCGCTACAACTTTTTACGTCGTTAATCGTGTGAGCACTGGCAAGAGCAGGAAATAATGCTGAAACAAACGCACGATGATTAGCCCAGGCCCAAGCAGGGTGAATCAGGCCTCCAGCTCCATCTCTGAACATAATTTTGCCCTTTTGCTTGCGAGGCATGGGAATGCGAATCCAATAAATTGGCCTCGAATGCCACTTACATTACATCTGTTTAACAATGCACAAAAACATAATGCGGCGTATTCTTCTCTCACGTCAAATTGACTCTGTACATTCGCAATTAACCTGTAGGGCCACAGTCTAAACAGAAAAGCTGGTGGTCTGCGCCAAGTAATATATTACGCACAGTACATGCTGTAAAATCAGTACACATATTATAATAAGCACATGTATATATACGCGTGTAATAGCAGCAGTGCTATTATATACCTGTGTAGAGGCCTACCTGCTTCTGTTTGCTGAATAAAGGCTTGCTGCACTGGGATAATAAAATGCTGGTTGAGCGATATATTATATATAGTGATGATGGGTTCACTCAAATGACACGGGGATAACGATTACAACCGAAGGTGCAAGCAAATGCTCGGGAACTTATCGAATTCCGATTGCGATGGGGAATGCTCTGTTTGCTGTCCAAACTTTGTTGTGCAACAGCCAACAGGCGAGGAGGATTACAACAATCGTAACACATAGTTTCATTGCATATTCTGCTCGTTTACATATAGTTTCATTATTTGGGCTGAAAACCCTTCGCTTCCCTTCCTTCATTTTTTATTTCTAATTTTCTTCCTTGTAGAAGCACTGCTAATGATGTGCTCTTGTATACTGTATCTGCCAGTATGACATGTATGGGGGAAATAATATTGTGATATGCACGGAATCCAATTTCACGACTAGCGTGCAATAGTAATTATGTAATTTAATGGGGGTAATTTTTAATTTTATTGTATCCTACGAGTGCTGCTGCAGCAGGTAGCAAAGCATATAGGGATGATTCGCCCAATGTCATTTTCTAAATGGAACGACCCACTCGTGCGTGGGAGAACTGAATATTTGACCAGATAACTATAATTCACGAAATTACTCGCGAGACCATTCTTAATTTTTTTAAATTTTACGTAGCTATAAAAGACACCATTGTAAACCCCATAATCATTATGAAGCATGGGTCTAATATTATTATACCCGTATAGCAATGATAAAAATTAAATGGACTTTTTACCAGGGATGGAAAAAGAACCGCTTCTATGATACCGATCCGGACCCGGTACAAGAAGCGCTTCCAGTATTTCTCGGTACCCTTGTCATCCGGTAACCGGTAGCTCTTTGCGAACATGGGAGCGGTTGTAGAAGCGGAAGCGGAAGCCTTTTTTGAAGATGCTACCGGTTCTTCGGAAGCGCTTCTCGTGTCTTAACCGGTTCCTCGTTCTTTTTCGCCCAAGGGGGATATTCACTGCGACACTGCCTGTAAGGGGTCGTCCATATACCACGTGACCGTTTTGGGGGGGAGGGGGGGGGGTCTGCTGATATACCACGGTTGGTNCAAAAAGTGCCCGAAATTCGGTCACGTGGTTTATGGACGACCCCTGGAGCACAAACAGTCAAATGGGCAAATTGTCAAATGGTGACATATGTTGGTCAAACTGGCCGGTTCCTCGTTCTCTTTCGCCCAAGGGGGGTATTCACTGCGACACTGCCTGTAAAAGTGTACACTGGAGCACAAACAGTCAAATGAGCAAATGGGTGTTTACAATTTGCGTCATTTGAATAAATGTTATTACTTCGTAAACTGTTTCCAACAGCAGATGTGTTATTTATGATAATACAGGGTGGACCAACTTCAAGTGTCGTTTTATAACGGCTATTAATAGAAGCGCTATACGATTGACGCAGCAGCGACGTGTAAAATGGCACACTTCGGCGCCATCGAAAATATTAGCTGCCAATAGCAGCACACATGTAATGAACCCTGTGCAACCACATGCGGCACCAATTCCAATCCGGCAGTCCTTAAAGAAGGCCGCTCAGGTCATCTCAGGTCATGTGTGCAGGTCAACCCAGCAGCAGGGTTGATTACACGTGAGCTGCTATTGGCAGCTAATATTTTCGATGGCGCCGAAGTGGGACATTTTACACGTCGCTGCTACGTCATAGCAAAATCACTGCTATTAATCGCCGTTATAAAACGACACTTGAAGTTGGTCCACCCTGTATAATAACCCCCCACCCGGGATGGAAAAATAACCGCTTCCTTTCCCATCAGAACCGCTTCTTAAGCTTCCGCTACCGACAACCGCTTCGCAAATGTGGAAGCGCTTAAAGGGACACGCTCCACACAAAATACAAGTTGTGTTCTAAAAATCGGGCAAAAAATCCTGATTCCGAGGGTATAAGCAGTTTTTCTTAGAGACGAACGGTAAGGCCAGTGTGAAAGCTGGAAGTGTGTCGTTCGAAAACCGCGCGCGGAGCAGGTGGCGCAGGTGGCGACGCCGCCAGAGTGGAACCGGGCGGAACTAGATGCGGAGCTCAACAAACAACTGCCGCGCCAGGCGAGCACGGGAGGCGAGCATGGCCTGGCGCGGCAGTTGTTGAGCACCGCCACTACTTCTCCGGTTTGCTGCGAGATGGTGTTGTATCGCCCTTCTTAGCAGACGACGCCAGACGACGTGTGTAGATATATGATTTTCCGTGTTACCGTTGGGCGTAGAAAAAAAACGATTGCACATTCGGAATCAGGATTTTTTGCCCGATTTTTGGGGGCCAACTTGTATTTTGAGTGGAGTGTCCCTTTAAATACCACTACCGCTTTCAGAACCTATTGGACAATATTCTGTTGCAACCGCTTCTCACTCAGATGGAAATAAAAATAAATAAAAAACCTTTTTAAGAACGCGCTTTATATTTCCAAGTGCACTAAAAAGTAGAAAATAATTTTTCTTCCTCAATCATCAGCTTTCTCTTTTACCTTGAACTGAACAGAAGATTCATGACTTTCTTTCCATGGAATTCAGCTGCTGCAGTATTGTCTTGCTTTACTTATATTCTTATACGGCCTACATGACGAAAAATAAAGCGTGGGCACTAAAATTTTAATACTGTACATGGTTATATTTCCTGCCATGGAAGTAGATAATGTGTCATTGAGTGCCCACGCTTTATTTTTCGTCACGTAGTCCGTATAAGAATATAAGTAAAGCAAGACAATACTGCAGTAGCTGAATTCCATGGAAAGAAAGTCATGAATCTTCTGTTCAGTTCAAGGTAAAAGAGAAAGCTGAAGATTGAGGAAGAAAAATTATTTTCTACTTTTTAGTGCACTTGGAAATATAAAGCGTGTTCTTAAAAAGGTTTTTTATTTATTTTTATTTTAACTGGTTTTTAGTGATAAAGCGGAAGGAATGACAGATGTATAGTACATGGGGAGTTAGTTGAATGGTGCCAGGCTGTCATTATTTTTTAATATTTTCACTTTGTCACTAAAAAACAGTCTGGAGTATTTACTCCCGCCCTGTAGTTTGGAGGAAGCGAACTGGATACTGAGAGCCAGTAACTCCGGTGACTGGCGTGGAGATTGCTAACAGACCGACTCACGTGACTACTACCGCTAGTAGGTTTGGAAGTTGCTAATTCACCCATCATGTGAGTAGGGAGGTAGGGAACACAGCAAATCACGTGACTACTACCGCTAGTAGGTATGGAAATTGCAAATTCACCCATCATGTGACTACTACCGCCAGACGGTAGGGAGGTAGCGAACACAGGCAATCACGTGACTACTACCGCTAGTAGGTATGGAAGTTGCAAATTCACCCATCATGTGACTACTACCGCCAGACGGTAGGGAGGTAGCGAACACAGGCAATCACGTGACTACTACCGCTAGTAGGTATGGAAGTTGCAAATTCACCCAGCATGTGACTACTACCGCCAGACGGTAGGGAGGTAGCGAACACAGGCATTCACGTGACTACTACCGCCAGACGGAAGGGAGGTAGCGAACACAGCCAATCACGTGACTACCTAATGTGAATACGAACCGCTAGATGGTGTAGGAAGGCGCGAAATCACCCCTAACGTTAATCCCTACCGATAGATGGCGGGGCAATGGCGAAGAGAGGGGTGGACACACGGACACACAAACATCCGCTCACAGACAAGAAAGTGAAGCTAATATAAAGCGTGTAATAAAGCGTGTAATAAAAAGAAGCGCTTCCTGAGAAGCTCTTCTGTGTAGGGATGGAAAAATAACCGCTTCCTTCGAAGGAAGCGGTTATTTTTCCATCCCTGCTTTTTACTCTAGATTTTCCAACTTTAAAAAACATGTAGCTGCATAATCTGGATAATCTTTAATAAGTAGTGTTTCAGTAAAAGGCATCTAATTATTGTTGATTAAACTTACTCAAAACATACATTCCACCGCTTATTGTGCTGGTGTTATCTGTGAGGCGTTGGAGTGACCGCACCAGTACTGTCCGTTTTGTGGTCCCGCCAGGCACGGTCCGTCGCCTGGGCGTGATATTTTTATTTTTTGCGGAGCGATAGCCGGGCTAGGCGCTTATTGTGGGTTTCTGTATCCGCAACATTTACTGTCCGTCTTGTGGCGCCGAAGGCCAACGAACGTTATTGTGGCTTTGCCACACTCACATCACGCAACACCCACATCTACGCCGCCACAATGCGGACAGTAATGCTAGAACACACAACCCCCAAATTACGTTTAAAATAATTACCATGCAGATGCCATCACGCAGCAATGGGAGTGATTTCAACAAAGGTACACTTCTTCATTATTTTTCATTTATTCATTGTTAATTATATTACTAGACAAAACCAGCTGCCTGCCTCTCAAGAACCTCATGATGACAGTGTCTATTTAGTTGAGGGCACGGGCGTAGGTATAGATTTTCAATGGGGGGGGGGGGGGG
>JYFJ02007247.1:0-16269 GCA_000934665.2 Catajapyx aquilonaris
TTCCGGAATCATTCCTTATGGTCCTAGGAAGCACCATGCCAAGTGGCACACTTTCATCATCAAATGCCAGGTTTTTCCAGCTACCGCTTCCACTACTCGGGACTGCACTATTTGTGCTGGTGGCCATTGTTGAAGTGGTGTTGTACATTTGCAATGCTTTTCTTTTTTTCTTAGTGTGCTGGTAAGTCAAGTCATGCCAATTCCACCTCCACATAATTTTTGACTATTGTATTGGCTAGTGTCATATTGGTCAAAATAATGGTCTGTGCATAGGACTTTATTATGGTTTTTTAAATCATGATTTCACGGGGCAAGATTGCCCATCGGGTTAAATAAATCCACCAGCTGTGCACCTGTTGCTCTCAACTGGGTTGTGTGATCCAGGTGCAGCAGAGTGAAGCTGAACCGGATTTCGTGTTGAGGAGGATGGAGGCTGATGTGGTGGTTGGTTCTGTAGAATG
The DNA here is from genome assembly GCA_000934665.2 of Catajapyx aquilonaris. Lineage (NCBI taxonomy): Eukaryota > Metazoa > Arthropoda > Diplura > Dicellurata > Japygidae > Catajapyx > Catajapyx aquilonaris. Next base: position 462 of record JYFJ02007247.1, read on the forward strand.
GGCTGAGGTTTGATGTGCTTTTGTTGTTGATTGCATGGCCCAGTGTAAGCATGAGATGTGTATTATTGTTTCGAGTAGTAGTGCATCACCCCCTTCCCCCTTCTTTCCTGACCTACTCCCCCATCCAACCCATCCCCATCACCCCGATGCACAGATATCTCCGCCACGTGGGTCCCCCCGACCTCCGTCGCCAGTCGGCCATGGACGTGGTTCTGGGCCTGATCCCGCTGGACCCGGACACCTGGGCGGCCCTCCTGGCCTGGGAGGAGGCGGAGGAGGTGGTGGAGGCTGTGGGGGAGGGGGCGGCCCTCCTCCTCCCCCGACACCCCCCGTCCCCCCAAGCCTCTTTCCCCTCCCAACCACACCTGCAGCTGGCGGAGGCCTCCTTCCATCTGACCAGGTCTGCTTCATCATCATCATCATCATCATCATCATCATCCTCCTTAACCTCCTCTGATGGTCCTCTCACCTGCACTACTCCCTGATGGCTATATTTAAACCATTCCAACGCAGCCCAACCTGTGCAAATTTATATTCGTCCCCTTGCTCGAATCTATTCCTGTACACCCCCTTCCCCCCCCCCCCCTTCTAAAGTGAACGGCCTGGCCATTACAGACCTAAATAGGCTCATTTCCTGGTTCCAATGATTACCTCTCCCTCCCAACTCCTTCCCTTCACCTCATCCACCCACCCACCCACGCCCGACGTTGACCTTTCTCTCCCACCCAGCCAAGAGCTCAAGGCGTGCCATCCTGCCCATGTGTATGGATTGATGACTGACTGACGCACTTGATCGCTTTCCAAAAGCCTCACTTTCCAACTCCAGAGGCAAATCAATCTGATGTAACTCCTTACCAAGAGTGCAACTAATTAATTAGGTTGGGTATTACACGTGCTTCTCCATCACATCCGGCTTATTCCCGCGCGCTCATTAGAGGAAATGGTAAAGTGGCGAGGGGGCGGGAAACTTCGCCTATTAACTTGTTGACACTCCTTGCCCCCGTCTTGGCTCCATCGAGCAGGTTATATGCATGGGGTAGGTAATTGGCGGTAATAATAATCATCATCATCATCGTAAGGCACTCAACAAGAAGGTGGGTGGGTGGTATAGCAAATTTTGACATGATCTGCAGCGATCTTTCGTCTCTCCAGTATGATGTTTATCCTGTGTGTGGAGGGCAAACCTTCCGACTCCCCTGCGCAACGGGTGGCCCCACTTCCAGGATAACAGATCCTTCTCCCTTTCACCCTGGGACCTCTCTCATACTTCGGCTTCAGGAGGTGGGTGGGTGGGTGGGTGGGTGGGAAGGAGGATCTCCCTCTTCCTGCCCCCCTTTTCCATAACGTCATAGGCACTTCCGCCCACTCCTTAAAAAATTCGATTGTGCCAAAGCTGCTGGGTCCTGCCAGGGAGAGGAGGACCCGAATATGATGCATATTTCAAGGATGATTTGGATGTCGGATGGGGCAATGTTTTTTTTAAAAAGGATTAATAATACTGGGGGAATGTGTGGTGGTGTGTGTTCACCCAGCCAGGAGCTCCCGGACTGGTTATATAACTCGAGCGTAAAACTTGCCTCCTTCCAATATTAGCTCTCGAGATATTATAGCGACGATGGATGAAGAAAGAAAGAAAGAGGAGCTGGGAATGTGTGTCCGAGATGAAAGAGGGAAGGGATGGGAGAGGGTGGGCATCGGAGATCCCCCCCCCCCCCCCCCTNCCTTTTCATTATTTTCTGATGATGAATAGCCTCATATGTCTGGGACAAGATTGCATGGTGGCCCTCCTTTTCACGGGTCTGGATTCTTCCGGGAGACGTGAAAAGATATGGGGCTGCGAATTACGTCAGCACCCCCGAGGGAGGAAGGGAGAGGGTTGAATGAGGGGGCCACCCCATCCCAGCAGTCACATGTTACCTCCTTGGCTTCCTTCCTTCCTTCCTTCTTGGGGGAAACTAGGCGGGATTGCGCTCCAACCTATATAGTCGATACGGGGTCATGAAGGCAAGATTCTTTCTATACGCCTCTTTCCACCTCCTTGTTTACCCCCAAAATGTGCCCCCAGTTTGACCCCTGGGTGTCAAATGACCACCTCTTGCTCCTCCTTCCCGGACCATATGACGCATGCGCACTAGCCGATAGTGATATATAGATAAGAAGACCAGAAGCAGGCCTCCTTTTTGTGTAATATGAAGCGATGAAGGGATTGTTGTGTCCGTTTGTCGCAGGTACTACCTGAACCGGTTCAAGGATGCCTACCGACAGGTAGCCATCGACGTCATGCTGGGTCGCCCCGAGGCCGCCCTGGAGCTGAGCAGGGGGCGCGGGAGTGTGTCGACGGCATCGGGAGGGGGGAAAGGAGGAGGAGGACAGACGTCGCCGCCGTCGTCGAGCGTCGGCAGCAGCAACTCGGTCGGGGGCGATGAGGAGACGGCGGCGACGGCCGAGCGCGTCCGTCAGCTGGTGGAGGACTGCAAGAAGCAGCTGGTTCCCTCCCAGGAGCTGATCCTGGGCGCCTGGGGCCTGGTGGACGCCGACCCTGTGACGGGAGACCCGACGGAGACGGAGGTGGACGCCATCGTCATCCTGACCAGGGACTGCTACTACGTGGCCGAGTACGACCCGGAGGTGGACGCGGTCAGGGGGTACCAGAGGGTCGGGCTGGACGAGGTGGAGGAGCTGGAGCTGGGGCAGGTCGACTCGGGCGTCCCCTCCTCTGGGGCCGGCGTCGTCGGGGGCTTCCTCAGGGGAGCGTTGGGCGGGGGCTTCCACAGCAACAACTCGTCGTCGTCGGACGAGTGGACGGTGCTGAGGGTGGCCCACCGCTGGGAGGGGCAGGCCGGATACCTGCACACTTTTCGGTGCGCTCAGCTGAGGCTCTTCAACAACATGGCCGTCGCCGTCACGGGGAAGCAGGAGGCCGCAGAGGCTCTCAGGGTCGTCGCCGAGGCCTTCCTCCTTGCCCTACAGGTCTCTCTCCCTCTCCTTTACTCTATATACATAATCTGCTTTTTGACACTGCCTCACTAATTGGCAAGCTCGAGGGAGGAGATGGTGGTGCGCAACTACCGCTTTTGGTCGCACTCGGACGCTTGGCAGCCATCTTGGCAGTGGGACTAGTGCGACCAAGCCGGAGGCATGCCGAGCGTGTTTCACCTCCACTTCACCGGCAGGGCCCCCAGATAAAGCGGTGAATACAAGGAAATATAATATCGAGACACCAGTTGGTTACGACGACCTGATGTAGACAACAACCAGCGCTTTTCTGGCCCCTAGACACGCTCAACGACCCATTTGCGAAGCCTCCTCTTCCGGCAGTGCACTCGTATCACTTGCATGAATCCTGATTCTCATGCAAGTGCGATCAAATGTGTGTGCCATTCTTACACATGACACTATACCGCACGCAGCTGTGACGGTCGAGCATACTTTTCCATTTCCGATGTCGCATGGGTTCCCACATGTGTCTAGGGGCAGGAAATACTGGTTGTCCTCGACGTCATTGCCAATTGGGCACTATGGACATTCTTTTTCACGTCTTGTTTTCACACTTGTTTTGGGCCGCTGAATTCACTGGCCACCGGATGGCATTTTCATCGCGTGCTGCACCATCTTTTCCTGCCCTGGTCTGTCATTGTGATCATAACCCCTAGTTATATGTTATTCTTCACATGTGGGTGGGTTGATTGCCTTATGCAGATGAGCGGGCAGCAGGTGTCGCTTCACCAGGGCAAGTTGGCAAAGCGGAAGGGCAGGTCTCGGGCGCCCCCGAAGCCCCTAGTGACCCCTCTGCTGGACCTGCCCCGGCGCCTGCCCCTCCTCCCGCCCCTGATGCCCATGCCCCCCATCACCCGGAACCTGTCCGAGGGCCAGCTCTCCAAGGCCTTCTCTTCCGTCGCATCCTCGCTCAGGCACAGCCTCAGACTCCCAGACTACGAATCCAGGTAAGTCACTGCTATTCCATCACAATCATCCTGCCCACTGATTGGTGGGCACCAGTGTATATAGTTGGTGCTGCTCTACATGGAAATAAAAGTGGGATCCATTTTCGGGGGGAGATTATTATTTTCTTCTAGACCCGTTATCCAATGTGACTGCGCATCGTGCCAATAATGCTTGACCGGATTGTGTTGGTGTGGTTGCAGGGCCGACCCCCAGCCCGATGACGACCCCGGGCCACAGATGGGACTGCTGCCGCGAGGCGAGGGGGACGGGTCTGCTGGGCAGGGGGAGCAGCAGGCCCCGGAGATGGTGCTGGCCTCGTGCGGAATCCTAGCCCCGGGTCGCCCCTTGACCCCGGAGATCACGGTGGAGGACGCCACTACGGGGTCCACCCCGACCGGGGGCGGCCCCCTGAGCACAGCCGAGCAGCGCTGCCTGGCTCTCGGGAGCAAGCTGTCCCGTTCCTCTGAGGAGGTGGCATCCTCCCTCTGCAGGTCAGGGGTCAAGGCCTCCCACTCGGCCCAGTCCGCCCTGGGTCGGCTGGCCAGGGGCGTGCAGAGCCTGGGGGCCAACCTGAGGGTGGCCCCGGGGCTGCCTTCCCCCTTGACGCCCACCGCTCCCCAGCCGGCCATCGACCCGGCCATCCGGGCCAGAATGGACCACTCCAGATCGAGGTTCATTTGCCTCTAGACCAGTCATTTCAACGAGCAACTGCAGACTTTGTGCTGTGCTGTGTTTATAGCTAGTCCATCCCACTTGTCCTTTCCTATACATCCACCTCCTCCTGCTAACAATAAGCCTCAGCTTGATATCTTGGAAGCTGCCGGCTCCACCCCCTTTTATTTCGGAAGGCAGCTCAGTCACTTTTATGCTGTTGTGTGTGTTTTTTTTAAATATAGAAAAGTCTGGAAGAGGAGGGTGGTAGTAGGGGGTGAAGCCGGCTGCACTGCCAAGAATGCTTCACTCGTGTAGGTAGAGTGTACACCTACCTGTCTTGATCACACTAGTCTCCACCAATGCTACACATAGTCCCAGGCCAGAAACCGTCAACCATCAAACCCCAAGTGTCCCACCCTCTTCGTGATAGCTGACAGACAATACGTGCGTGTTTTCTTGCTGCAGTATATACATGGAAACGGGGGAAAGGCAGCCAGCCAGTCGACACGGAACCAATTGATGAAGGAACCAAAATGCCCAAAGAACCAATCACATATCCATCCATTCCCTGCTGCAGCCATTGCCAAACGAAAATATAATGATGTACGTTATTCCTACGAACGACTGCCAACGATACACATTCACGTGACATGATTGGTTGGCTGCCATTCTAACCCTATATAATACCCACCACCCAACCACCTTGACTCCTCCTCCTCCTCCTCTTGCGGCCATTGGAAGGGGAGGAATGCACCCAAAGGAAGTTTGGTCCTGGATAATTCCATCCCATCGCCACAACACCTAGCTCCTAAAGACACATCCATCGAACCAGTATTTATTAGTATTAACGAGACTTCTTGAAACAAATTCTGTACATTCCATTGAGGGTGCGCTGGTAAATGCATGTGATTGTTGACGATTTCTAGCCGGCGGGCTCTGTGTCCCTGTTGTTGTTGATGTTGTTGTTGTTGTCGTTTATAACCCCGCAGTGAACCTTGAACCCCGCAGCGTTCGCCCCGGGGCCCTAGTGTGCCTTCGGTTGATCGCTACCGCAAGCGTACTCACGCCGCAGCAATAAATAAGTGAATATGTCGGTGAAGGCTATACTGATACATGAAGAGTTGCGCTGCACGTGCTTACACGGGAGCTTTGGACACCCTGGTTAGCCGAGGCGAAACATGGTCGTATTGGTGGGAGGTCATCTGTACCACCACCTTCCAGTGAAGGAGTGCCTTTCATCATTCACAGCCCGTTAAAGTATCAGGAAGTAATCAGCGGCCACTCGCGATTGAACATATCAGACGACCAAAGCTGTCGATGCTGCTATACCCCACCGTTGTTTGCCGGGACGGATTCGATCGGAGCCTCTCTCCGGGCACTCACTTGTTGCTGTATTATTTGCATAGATCTCTGTTCGGCACCTGTCTATAGGAATGCTGATACAACTATACCCATCACGTCCGCCATCCACAGGGCAACACCCCTCCCGTGTAAGCACTGCAACCAATCAGACAGACCGATGGAGAGAGGCATAAAGATTTTTTTGTAAAGAGAAGGAATACAAAGCAAGGCGAGGAAGTTGTAGTGAAACGAAATTGTCTCTTTGTGTTTAGCATGACGTGTAGCGGTATGCAGCAGATCAACGTCGTTCTATAGTTTTGTAACTTGACAAAAAAAAAAAAAAAGTATTGTAACAGGTTCTGAAGCATGTATATAAATTTACTTCAGTCCCACGTCACATTAGTACCTGCGCACCCAGCGTGTGTGTTTGTGTGCGCATCACCAGCAGCACATGCCCAGCACACGTCACGTTATAAATTCGCGTATGCACACACGTACAGTATGCTGTACATTCCCCCCTTCGCACGTATCATCGAGGATTCAAGTACAACGAGACGTGGCAATAGCACCGTATATATTCAGATTATCACGATTGATGACGATGGTGACCTCCGCGGTACAAATGTATACAGCAGAAATGTACGGAGGGGTAGGTACAGTACCCTGCATTAATGGCCATGCACAGACATCGCCACCTGTCCAAGAACGAGTGGAAGTAGGCGTCGGTGGGCTGTGTCCAAAATACTTGGACAGCTCAAGATATCGCGGTTGATTCAAACGCTTGCTACAAAGATGGATCACAGCGGATCACAGATATATCTGTGGGGTGAATTATAAGGCCATTACGATTCCTATCAATGTATTGAGGTTGTGAACCAGTTATTACACAGACCACGCGAATTGCTGTTAATCCACCGAGATATCTTGATCCGTCTAGAGCGGTCTCGTGAGCAGTCTTGATCATCAAAGTATTTTTGGACACAGCCCACCGACGCCTAGTTCCGCTCAATCTGGCCAGGTGGCGATGTCTGTGCATAGCCATTAATGCAGGGTACTGTACCATATCTGCTGTCCCCGTACAGGGACCAGCCTGCACGGGCAACTCGACCTGCAAGTCGCAGCATAATTTATTACATGCGCGAGATGTTGTCTGGCATGCAGGCATCGTGCCGTGTAGATACCACGACCCACCTCGCCCCCGAACAATACAGTACTTAATTAACTGTCGTCGCCTTCATTAGGTGCAGTGGCCATTCGGAAGTCTGACTCGTGTGACTCGCCACTTTGCAGTGGTGCCTGCTTGGAATGTGTGTCAATTATTTATTACCGCTCATCAGTATGCGCTGCTTGTTCCTTGTCGAAGGAAACGTGCATGAGACAAGTGCGATTCACACACCAATAATAATAATAATAATAATAATAATAATAATAATAATAATAATAATAATAATAATAATAATAATAAGACAACCACGTGGATGTAGGATGTACGCGTTGGATTGTACGGTACACCTGTATGCTGAGCGTGTGACCTGTGACATATCATCCTTTGAAGTCAAAGTGCGTTCCTTTGTAGGCGTCATTTGCAAACTGAGACTGTAACATACGCAGCCTGGTGTGTATAGGCTCCCATCCAGCTGGAGAGCGGGTGGGTGGGTGGGTGGATGTATGCCGGTCGAGAGTACCTGTATTGCAAGTCATGTACTAACATGCAAGAGTGGTGCTGCAGCGTCGAGAGAGCATCAGGAGCGGGCTATTTGAAACCGGACCCAGTGCAAGTACAGCCGCAGGCATGCAGCTTGAGTGTGCTTGCAGCTTAAGCAAGTAGACAGGCCCCAACTGATGCTTCTCTGTACTGTACTCGCCACTCTTTCTCTGCTTTCCGTGCTCGTCATTTGTGCGCATCAACTGCCAGTGGCTGAGCGACCAACACGGGGCCGTTACTAGCCAAATGTAATGGCGACGCTGATCAACCCGCCGCACTCGCATTTTGTTAGCAGCGGCCTCGTGTAAACGGGTCTTGGTACACAACCTCGCGATTATCATCATCTTGCCATATACGTACGACGCGTGTTGTGCTGTGTGTACCAGCATAGTACTCGAAAGTAGACCGTGGCCTGTGTGCAGGATGTCTGCAACTCAGGCCCCAGCCAACATGCTGGGGCTCGGTGCAGCTATACACGTCCCCGCCTTCCCTGTACTGTATACACATATACGCAAAAGTATTATTGTAAGCTTAGCGTGTGAATAGGCGCCTGTGTACTCCGAGTGTCATTGTGCATAGTGGGACCTTTCCATGTGCCCATTCCAGTCAGCTTTAATACACAGATCATGTATTTATAGGCTTTTAAGTCCGTGTTGTGCGCTGTGTTTCAAAGCCAAAGACATGTCCTTATTGTTATGGTTAAAATAACGACGGACGACTACGATTATTATAATAATTATAGACAGCTTGGTATAAAATAAAAGAGTGTTTGGCGCTAGCCAATCAAAGCCCATACAGAGGCTACATGCCCTGGTTATTTACTCCGTCCCTGCGCAATAACAATCCTGTTTGTTCCAGAGCCAGCATAGCATCGATCCATTTCCTTATACCGATCTCTTATTATTTGACAATAAATGATTAGTATTGGCGTGCGTGCATGCTTGCTTGCTAGTATCCGTGGCCCCAGTCCCTTGTTGATCAGTTGAAGACCCTCGATGTCACCCTCATCATGCAGCGGGCATACTGCTGCACAGGGTGTTGGCGTCACGATTCAGACGAAATTGCAGGGCTCCCAGCAGCCTGATCTCCTGAGGACTGCTGGGACTACTACTACTCATTTGCCAACCGGGTCACACCAACTTCCATAGATGATGTGCACCGGCGGTTATATTGTCACTGGCGGTTGCCGGACTATAGTTAGGTACCTCCCAAAGTGATGCGTTATGTTCCATATGCTATACGTATATGCTGTTTACACCTTGTTCTCCCCTCCTGTCGATGGGAATTAAGCAGCACCCGCCTTCCCCCGATTTTAATTAACCGTCGTTCGACTCACTGTGGAAGGTCGAGGGTCATTTGAGCGTGGCACTTTCCCAGCAAGTATATGCAAGGCCATTAATGATGCGCCACTATTATTATTTCACCGATTAAATGGAGCGTATCGCGCCTGCTGCATACTGTGCTGCGACACGACTTGATGCTGTTGTGTATGGGAGGAGGAGATGAAAGGGCGGGAAGGGTGTATATATACTAAGCACAGGAGGGACATTAATAATAATCGATTCATTAACTTTGATCCTGGTCATTCGGCCGACGCTTATCTGCTTTCAGCACCGTGGCATGTCCCACCATAGACCCTAAGCAGCACGCGGGAGGGGCCTTTCTCTCACTGTATACGACCATTCATTCATCACAGAGCTCTCTCTATTCAATGGGAGGGAGGGAGGAGTATGCCTGATGCTTAATGACTTGATAAAGTAGCGATGATTCTGGCCATAGCCTCATTACGCCCACTCGACTATGGCCACTGCCCCATTCCCTGACCTCCAACCTTCAACACTGGATGGCAAACGGAATGGTCCGAATAAGACCAAGGCCGTCACTCTCTCCTTGCAGGGGTCCGCGTGTTCATTCTTTGACACATGTGCCTCACTCCGGGACATATACAGCGACAAATACTGGATGGAGGTTGACTTTTGTTCCACCCGGTGGGTGATGGGTGTGGGCAGGCAGGCAGGCCCCTGGAGTTGTTGTTGCAATCGTCATATTTGCCAACAACCGTCGACAGCTCGGTTGAATTAATTTCTTAAAAGCAGGCTGACGTGGCTTTCATAAGGAACAGCATAGTGTATAGGCCAGTATATGCACTGATGGGGGTGTCTTTTTCCCTGCGAGTAGATGTCTCTGCCATTGGGTTCCTTCACATGAAGCAAAGCAAGTGCTTCGAAATATGTGGTGGGTGCTGGTGAATGTCGAGAACCCTATTTACACTTTGGATCGACGACGACCAATTCATTCGTGCGCCTCCGCATCCTTCTTTGGAAAATCCCATTTTCTTTACTCATTTCTCCGCTATAATTGGCTAGAGTCGCGACATGAATAAGATGACATTTCAATCCGCCTCCACATTTATCTTAAGGTCACACAAGCTTCTGGGAGATTTGAATGGGTGATGGGTATTTGATGAAATTGGTAGCACTTTTTTCACGCGGAAGTGGAAGTGCAAGGTAACATTGGACTCGACGAAATTATGGTATTTTTTGTGTATACCATCATGGTACATCTGCCCCCACCCGTGCCCCACCCCTGACGTGGCGAGGCGGCTACCCCTCGCGCTACCTATATAGCTGCCTGGCCATTGACTTGACCTGAGCGGCTACTATTCCCAGCTACTAGCATTCTGGTAATCGGCTCAAGTTTGCACAAATTAATGTACCGTACTGCAAAGATAAGATTACGGAAAGAGCGATATAAATAATTGTGGATTGCATGGTATGTTTATTAGTGCTGAATAAGTGGAAAGTGGTGACATTATACATCAGATACATTACAGGTACATTACGATGCATTACAGCAGTTGCATTACATGTACGACAGTGATGGTCGCAATTCAATTCGGACTTCATTCCAACGTGGTGAATGGAATAATGGTTGTTGATAACATTCTTACTTGAATGGATTTGAATTGTGTGCATTAAATTCCCTCCACCAGAGGAATTGAATATTGAGCTATGGATTCGTTGCATTCCGGAAATGAATTGACGTAGAAATAATTGTTTACAATTCTAAATTGACTCGACCTATGGAATTAGTTTTATTCGGAATTGAATTGGTTTATGGCATTGATCACAACATTGAATAAGTTATAAATCTTAATTTGTGCAACCAGACCTACAGGTAACAGATAAACCGCCAATGTTTATATTATACAACGTCTACAACAGTTAATCAGTATTATTGATTGACGTAATAAGTTACGAGTGTCTCATTTTCAATGAAATTTTGCACATAATGTAATTAAATATAAAGCACTAAATGATATCTATGTAATGGAATATTATGTTCAACACTGAAACTATGTAACTGTTATTGGTTGAACAAGGATAAATTGTGGATACAAAAATACACAATCTCGAGGGTAGTAATAAGTAGTTAAATATACTTAAGGCGGCGATAAAGAAAATCCGGACTTCTTCGAGTTCCAACTCTGGCCGAAAGAGGAGACAGTGGATCCCACCCTCCCTACACAATAGAAGGGTCGCGTTTGCGGTTGACCATTCCCTCGAGGCACAATAAAAACCGTGGAAATTAGGGTTCCCCCAACTTCTAGTAGTTCTCAAATCAGTCAAATTTTGACAACATTATTATTTGCCGAAAGGTTATAGCTAAATACAGCCCCCTGACACAGCCCACCTACACGTATGGATACGGTAGGTTAACGCCTGTGTCCTGGCCAGACGGCGCTGACGGCGGATGTCCCTCCATTCTCTGCCGCCATCTTGAAGACCCATTCCGGTTGGCTGGCAAGTCAATCTGCCTATATGGGTGGGTGCCGAAAAGAATATGCCGAAAAATAAGTACGGTACTGCTCGGTACTGCTAGCTACCTTTAGTCGTGTCTAAATAAAATAAATAGTACACTTACAACGCTCGGTAAATGTGCAGAAGGCATTCTGGACACACCAAAAATGTCAAGCGAGCAGGAGGTGATTGTAAAAGAGCACTGTAAGTGTACTATTTATTTCATTTAGACATGACTAAAGATAGCTAGCAGTACCGAGCAGTACCGTACTTATTTTTCGGCATAATTATATATTTTTTTTGGCACCCACCCTTAGGCAGATTGACTTGCCAGCCAACCGGAATGAGTCTTCAAGATGGCGGCAGAGAATGGAGGGACCACGGTCATATAAGTAAGGTCTGGTCACTTCCACCCACCCCCTGCCGACGTGTTTTGCAGAAGTTGCTCACCTGAGAGCGCCATGAGACATTTCGGAGGCCAGGATAAGTGGTGACCCTACCGGACTAGGCTGAACTTTATAGGTACGAAAGGGGAGGGCTACATGCTGGCCCAACATGGCCGCCGGCGGCCATGTTGGGCCCCCCAATGTAGCCCTCCCCTTTCGTACCTAGTCCGGTAGGGTCGCCACTTATCCTGGCCTCCGAAATGTCTCATGGCGCTCTCAGGTAAGCACCCGCTGCAAAATGCCTCGGCAGGTGATAACGCCAGAACGTAGTATAAGTGTCCGGGGGCTGGGAGGGACATTCGCCATCAGCGCCGTCTGGCCAGGACACAGGTGTTAACCTACCGTATTCGAGGAGTGTCATAGGCCTGGCTAGATATAAAAATCGGCTTCACGGGTCCGGAGCACGTCATTTTTCCGCATTTTTGGGTGCTCGTTACATCGCTTAATTTTGCGACGGTGTAAATTACTCCCGAATGCAAATGACTTTTTAAAATGGAAAAGTATACATCACACATGTGTAAGAGAGAGAGAGAGAGAGTAAGAGAGGTCAGTTACACTTACACACAAAAAAAACCTGTTCTGCTGTTGTTAGTTAGCGAGAACTTTACTCCCAAATTCTCTTTATCCCCCCCTTAATGTCGACACCTCCAAAAGACGAGCTTTGAAGATACCAGTTCCTGGAGTCCAATTCAAATTACATTTATTACCGTACTGCATAGAATAATAACGCCTGAAATGCGTAGCTTAGAAATAACATTATATCGGGCTTGTCTTGCATTCGCACATCCCAAACATTTTCCGTCTGACTCCTGCCCAAAGGCAGTGCCTTTTGTTGAGATGACGAGTTGCACATAATTATATCGAACAGTGAAAATTATGACGAATAATTGCAATCTTCCTCCTAATCTACCTATATCTCGTATGGTGGACGCCGGAACACCGGTCCTTTACTTGCTAAGCTGGGCACCTAGTCGCCGAAATCGACACGATGATGAGTAGCCTCAAGGCCGAGAAGTAGTCGAGTAGCCCCTGCTTCTAAACAGCGCGACGTTCAGCGATTTCGGCGAATCGCCGAAAGTCACTGTCTGGAAGTACGTAGATGATCGTATTTTCTGGTGAAAATAAAGGTCGACATTATTAGAGTCTCAGCTACACTGCTGTAGCAGCTACTAAGTAGCAGACATGATATTTCGTCCCACCACTACTTTGAGGGTGCCACTCCCTCCTTGCCATTTAGTCTTCGGGAAGGGGCGTATATCATCCCCCCTTCACCACCGAAGCATCGAGCAGCCGAGGACTATACCAAAGCAGAGCTTTTGCTGAGTTAGCTGCTGTATCACCAGCCGGAGGTCCTGTGTCCTATATATACACTAGTTGGGTCCAGTCCGAGACGTAGCCAGCACCTTTCCTACGTTCGAAATGAAGAAGAAGCCGAATCCAGCAGAAGTGGAGGGAGAGGGAACAACGAGCCAGCAAACCAGTACGTGCAGCCAGCCACTGACCTGGGGCCCGATACGTATAGTTCATGTTACTAGTCCATTCGACGATATCCGGCATTGGATGACTTGGGAACAGCGGGTCAGTAAATCAGCAGCCTCGTGCAGCCAGCCACGAGCAAGGGGCCAAGGGCCACTGTCTCCCTATACCGCCAACTGGAGCAGCCAGCAGCAGCCCGAGGGTCCACAGCCACATATCCTCTTTATCTGCCAGGCGAGAAGAAGAGGGGCCTTGCGGACCAGGAGCAACAGTTGCAGCCAGCCAATTTGCCAGTTAGCCTATACCTGCGCCCAAGAATTATTATTTGTTGAAGCTGAACCCCACTATATGTTCAAGCAGTCTGGTATAAATATACAGGGTGAAGGGATTTTCGCGCCCAATCGTCAGGTGGCTGGACTGATAGTTTTGGGCGCCGTACCGTAGTTAATGCGTATACCGCGCATTTAAAGTTTCGTGACGTCACATCCGCTCCTGCCAGTTTCAAAGAAGCAAAAGTGAGCTTGGCCTCCGAATAATACGGCCTTGGACCCGTAACTTATCGTCCATGTGCAATAGGTGATCAAACACCTTCCTAGAATGAATCCACCCTTGCACTTTGTAATTTTTACCTCATATTCTACCATCTTGCCCTTTAACTATACGCAACGGCGCCAATTTCGCGTTCCTATATTAGTTTTACGAGTACGATCAGTCTGTACCTGGCGATTGGGGGGTGAACATCCCTTCAGTCACCCTGTATAATTCTGTTTGTTGGATTTTGACCACTATTTTTCCGCTAATTGAAAAAAAAACAACCAAAAAGGTCTAATTTTCCGCTCTTTTCACCGGAGAGCACAATTATTATTATCCTAAGTGCAGATTTGGAATCAGCGCAAAAAATAATATGAGAATCACTATTCACGATATATCTTACAACCTTCACCTTCGTTTCCGGTTGGTGCTCGCTGGATGATTTCTCGACCCTAGACATTTTCCGGCTCATATTGGGCCATGACGGGAGAGTAGTGACGTATAGACGTCTGACTCACCCTTCACATTGAACCGCCCTCGACCTTGCACTGTGGCATGCAATGCTTGGAAATGGTGCCGGGAATACATAATTATATAGACACCTATAGAGGGCTTGTTACAAAGAAATGTTACTAGAAACCCCCCCCNCCCCAAAATAAACAAACGTATAGAGAAAAGCCCCAATTGAGAGGGAATTGTCGCTGTGAATGGCTCCTTCATCATCGTGCATCAGTCTCAGCCAGTCGGAGGTGCGGATATGGCAGAAGATGTAAGAGAGAAATGACGTTGCTCGCTGCCTCCTCCTCCTCCTCCTTTCTTTTCCACTACTGTTGTTGTTGTTGCTAGTGCTGGTCTCCTCCCCCGTTGGCATTGTTGGGATGTCTGTCGTCTGGGAGAGGGAAATGACGTTACGGGTCGAACAAGCGGGTGTAATCCGCTGGAGGCCGTAGCCGGAGCAGTGGAAAAGGCGATTGAAAAGCTGCACGTATATTATTCTGCTTGTAGTTATATTATAAATTATATATAGGTGGCATTGCCCCCGCCTCCTCCTCTTCTCCAGCTGCCTCCCCTTTTTTCTCAATAGGATCCAATCACTGTGCCTGGACTCAGAGGAGAAGAACGTGAACGACTCTTCGTCATTTTTCTTTTCACCCTTATTGGTCTAATGCGCTTATATCAGCATAAAAATACTCTCTCTTTGGAGGAGGATTGCGCTTGTTTTCTCACGTTACAGATAGAGCTCGCCTCACACCTGTGCAGACTTCCAGAGGTAAAATGTTCCATCCCGTGGAGTGCACGCCCACTGCAGCTGCCCAACACCTCTGCATATTACTGTAGTGTATATAGGCTATACCAACAGCAATACGTAAGGACAAGTTGGCATCCCTGACAAGAGCGTTGAACCTGGCTATTTGGACAGAAATACACTGTACTCCCGATTATCCGGGTGCTGATTATCCGTGCATCGCCCAAAAAATCACATTTAAAATTAGCTGCGCTGTATTTGGCAACGTGTAATATGGTGCACATAACTCGCATTGCAGATGTTGCAACGGCTGTTACGGTACCGTAAACTCTGAAAGGATTCCACCAGCAAGGGATTTATGTAGTGCATAGTTACAGGGTGGTGGAAAAGCTGCGCAATCTCGGATTTTGACTTCTTTCTGAATTCTAAATATTGATTTTGGCCGTTTCTGCTTCATTGCGGGGATAATGGCCTGTTCAGTTTATAGGATTGAGATAAAAACTGGTGATAGGGCCTATATGTTGCTGCGCGTAAGGGGACCCAAATATGCAGCAGGATGTTTGGGTGGCGCCTAGTGAGCAGGAAGAGCCCTAATCGTCACCGTCTGATGCCAAGGCAATAATTAGAACCCCAATAAGCTATACTGCGAATCCGAAACCCCCCC
>JYFJ02007248.1:0-16254 GCA_000934665.2 Catajapyx aquilonaris
ATGGTAATGCTTTAACTTTCATTCTGAATCAGTTTTAACAAAGTCTTGAAATATTCTTGCAATACCATACTGCAGGATGTTCCTGGCCCAATCACTGCACTGGTGGGAATAGACTCTTATTTTATTCCAACTCCAACGCCTACCAATAGAAATCAGTACCTCTCCCGCTCACGGTACGCCAAAGTTCCGGTTGGCTGTCGCACTGGTAGTCCGGTCACTGAGTAGTGCAAGTTCAACAAAATTCTTTCAAAAGGTTTCTCAACGGATTTCATCACTTTAATACCTCCACTTAACAAAATAAAAAGTCTACCGAAATCTGACTTGTGGAAGTACCTGAAAATGGAATATGTCAAATCCAAGTAATGACTGCCAAGAACGCCCTTAGTAAAAAAAAAGAAGTTACGAACCGTACTGCTGAATATAGCGTGTAGTATATCGATTTGTATGTTTACGAGGGAGAGGAAACCAAATGTGCATCTAAAAATGCGATTTGACCTCATCTGACGTCACAAAATGGCCGCCAAAAAACCGCTCCATGGAGAAAACACTTATTAATGTTATATTGGTTATTTATGGAATATGCATTAAACGTGTTTAATTGTTTCGACGTATACAGCTGTTGATAATCTTACAAATACTTGGTGAGTGCTGCCACCATGGCCAAAGACCACGTCATATGCTAATATTTGCCAGCTATATAAGCGTATTGCGTTTGTTAAAAAAACAATACCCGAATTCTCACATTGTGTTTGATGGCTATGGCAGTGGCCCTTCTACCAAAGATGAGACTCATCAAAGGAGAGGTGG
Source organism: Catajapyx aquilonaris (assembly GCA_000934665.2). Lineage (NCBI taxonomy): Eukaryota > Metazoa > Arthropoda > Diplura > Dicellurata > Japygidae > Catajapyx > Catajapyx aquilonaris. Next base: position 808 of record JYFJ02007248.1, read on the forward strand.
TAGTGAGGTGGGAGTGAATGTGGATTTCACTCCAGATATGTTGCTCAAAATGAAGAAGAAGCAATTTATGGCAAACACTAGCAACAAGCAGAAATTCCTTCATCTCCTATAGGATCCGAGATCATGCAGCATGAAGGCATGAAGTCACTCACTCATCTGGTGATGCTGATTATGATATTGCAATGACTGCTTGCACAACAGCTCTGACACAGCCTGTAGTAGTTGTAGGGGATGACACGGACTTTCTTATTCTGCTACAACACCACTTATCGGTCAGAAACCATGAGACCATCTAGCTCCAAACTAGCACAAAGCTTATAGATATATCCATCCTGAAAAGGGAACTTGATCCTGACCTCAGTCGCTCCCTACTCTTTATACATGCTCTGTCCGGATGTGATACAACATCGAGACCATATGGCATAGGAAAACTTTCAGCTCTGAATAAATACGATGTTCTCAAGGAATTCGCTGAATTGTTCATGATGGCGGAAGTTAAGCGTGAGGAAATTGAGATATCCGGTAATAAGGCCATTGCAACCATATACGGTTGCAAGGATGGTTCAGATTTGAATCGTGAACGTGGTTCTAAGTTCACCGAACGGTCAGTGTAAAGGGATAACATGCACAAATGGGCAAATTCACGATTCCAGTTACACCACTGACCACTAGTATGATGAATTTGTACAAATGTGATGATGCACAGATACATGGGAGTATCGTTCAAAACTTCATTGAATTTTAAACTGTATCAAAACAATTATATGATTATGTTTTTCAGTTTCATTTATATTAAAATACTTGTTCAGTGAAAGAGATTTCTAACTACTTTATACGACAGTTATTTTATTCGATGTGAAAATAATCCATATCTGGTCCATTCTTCGTTTCTGATATCATTCTTCCACAGATTAGTCACCGACCATACTCTATGTCATTAAGTGCCAACTGGAATACATCGGCTGGTGTACTGTCCAAGTTTCTAGGTCAAGAGGAGCTTAGGTGAAGCACATGAGGTCAAATAACATTTTAAGTTGCATATTCCATAAATAACCAATATGACATTAATAAGTGTTTTCTCCATGGAGCGGTTTTTTGGCGGCCATTTTGTGACATCAGATGAGGTCAAATCGCATTTTAAGATGCACATTTGGTTTCCTCTCCCTCGTAAACATACAAATCGATATACTACACCCTATATTCAGCAGTACGGTTCGTAACTAATTTTTTTTACTAAGGGCGTTCTTGGCAGTCATTACTTGGATTTGACATATTCCATTTTCAGGTACTTCCACAAGTCAGATTTAGGTAGACTTTTTATTTTGTTTAGTGGAGGTATTAAAGTGGTGAAATCCGTTGAGAAACCTTTTGAAAGAATTTTGTTGAACCTGCATAGGATATTTCTGTTTAATGACCGGACTATTGCCTTTGCAGCCATGGTAAAAGTAAGTAACATTAACTTAATAATTTGATAGCAAATATTACAAACTTCTTTAGGCCAAGTTACAAAACAGCATGGGGAATGCCATGCAAGCGACAACTCAATATTGCAGAATTTCAACATGAACCACTCTGCTTCTCAGCCACTCTTTATGCCACAGCAAGGAGTAGAGTCGAAACAGACGGACAACGTGATTAATGTTTCTGAAAACCTTTTCTGGGGCCAGATGCTAAAGCAAGTGCAAGAAAATGCAATACGAGTTACTTTTGTGCAAGTGCAACTGTCATTATAACTGTAAAAACTTACATACCAAGTGACCCTGCAGCTTGGCCTTGGCCTCCAGGGAGGTAAGAAGGCTGTGATAATGCAGTGCACATGGTCTTTACATGTAACAAAACTTGTTGCACGCAACTTATTTTCTCCCAGAGGTGGGATTTAGAGGTTGCTTTTAATATATATTTTTTGTATCCAATGTAGGTTGGTTGTTCATCAGCCGGAAAGGCAGTCCACATGACGCCATTTAGAAATTATGAAACTGGGAGTGGGACCACAACTCTAGTTAAGGAAAACAGCCACAAATTGCAGAATGGATTTGTTACTGAGTGGTACTGTCCTCCTAGTGGGAGAAGGAAACTTCTCCTTTGCTGTGTGGCTTTGGAAGAAGGCTCAAGCCAACCTCCACCATGAAAGAAACTCTCAGACACCAGGCATTACTCATATTTGTGCCTCATGCTTGGAGCCTAGAGAGAATCGCTTCTCGGATCAAGCTAAGGCCAATCTGAAGTTCTTGAGGGAGCAAGGTATGTGATTCAATTGTAAGAAATCATCTTTAGAAACAATCTCTGGTAATGGGCAGCGCCAGATTAGCAGCTGCCCTGAGGCAATTGAGATCCCCCTACACCCCCCCCCCCCCTCTCCTTCATTCATTCATTCATTTCATTTCATTTCAAAATTTTATATTGCAACTTATCACCACCCTTAGGAAATTGTCTTTTCTGCCTAATGCAAATTTCTGCCTAATGCAAATGCCAATGCCAAATGCCAATGCCTAATGCCTAATGCCAATGCCTAATGCCAAATTCTGCCTAATGCAAATTTGGTGCTGGTAACAGGCATATAACGGAAAATGCCATGTCTGGGGCACTTGAAACTAAAATCTGTGACAAGGGGGGCATTCTTTTGAGATAAGTAAAGGTGGGACATTGGTCACCTAGTTGGCTTTAATGTAAGAGTTATGCCTTACCACTTGTGAGGAGCAGTGCTTTTCGTAACCTTTTCTACGACTTTCTCGTATATTAAAAAAAGAATACAGGTGTGTTCCCAAGCTACAAGAAATGGCCACAGTGAAAGCATGAGTGAGAATCAGAAGCCAATCCTTGAACCCCATTGGCTTATTGCTCACACTGAAAGGTCTCGAATTTGCTAAAAAATTCTCCATTTTGTGAGCTTGGGAACATAGCCTTAGCGGCATATTAGTTCAGGAATGTTATCATTAATTATGCCTGTGCTGGATTATATGGTACTGTACATGTTTCCTGGGATGTGATGTTAAATGATACCAGCTCATATCCTAATTTTGACTGGGATATGTTTTCATTTTGGAAGGAATTGGTGTATGTGATGTTCCATGACATCTGTTTATAATCTGTATTTTTTCCACCAGATGGGGTTGAAATTATACTTGGATTGGACGGTGAATGCCTTCACTTGGAACCCCGCATAAAAACCCTGTTGCCAGACTTCATCATATTTAACTTTCCTCATGTTGGCGGTAAAATGCGAATGGACTTGAATCGTCAGTTGCTGTCTAATTTCTTCCAGAGCTGTTCCCAGTTGTGTGGGGCCAGAGTTTTGGTATCTTTGTGCAGAGGCCAGGGTGGTACTCCAGCAGAGGTTGTCCCTAGGGTAGCTGCTGGTGATACTTGGAAACCAGTTGAGCTAGCAGCGGACTCTGGATACCTCCTGGAAGATGTGTTTAAATTTCCAGTTGAGGCTTGTCAAGAGGACTATACTCCTGGAGGATACAGAGGACAGGAAGGGAGACCTTTTTGGATACAAGATGCACTGGTGCATGTGTTCCGAAGAGCTAGTGGAGATGCCACTGAGGTTCTGAAGGGTATCAATATGGAGCCAAAAGTATCAGTGGAAGCCAGGATTAGTCAAATGCCAATTGGGTCACCAGTTGAACTTGAGATGACCAGATTGTTGCAGAAATTGCAGGACTTGGGTGTTCATCTCATTGGCATGGAAGAGAATTCAGAGTACTTGCCCAGGTATGCATACTGGTTTTTGTTACAACTGGTAGGGTGTTAATGAATTCAACTGACAAACTTCTAGGGGTAATAGAGGGGACCAAGACAAGCATATTTCATATAGAAACCCGTGTCTGGAAACGCCATCTAGAAGGGGTCAATAGAAAAGGAATGGGTGTGCTCAGACGTGTCAGGCGGGAGGCGAGCGGACTGATTTAATTCAATTATTTATCTAAATTATTGAATTAAATCAGTTTGCTCGCCTCCCATCTGAGTGCACCCATTCCTTGTCTATTGACCCCCTCTAGATGCGTTTCCGGACACGGGTTCCTTTGTCTTGGTCTCCTCTATTACTCCTAGAAGTTTGTTGGTTGAATTCTTTAACACCCTGTATTTGTATATTTGATGCTATTTGGTGACAGTGAAAAAGTTAACTGTGTTCAATATTGTTTCAGGCTGGACATTTCCAAACTTGTTGAGTCTACATTAGATCCAGTGGCATCTGGTGGTGTGACTGTAGATTATGTAGATGAATCTAATCAGTGGTGTCCTTGTTGTCAGGTGGTGGCCATCTCAAAAAAAAATCCAGATGGATTAAGAACAGCATTGGCAGCATATGCAACTGTACTGATGAAGTCATCAGGAACATTTATTGTTGACATTTGTGATACTATTGTTAAAAGGAAACTCTCAGGGATATATGACCCACGTCAGATGTGGCTTCCATTTACCTCAATGTATCCTGAGACTTTGAGTCATGACCTCAGCTTCTGGGAGCCTGATGTCATCAATAATTTTACATCATTAGAGCAACTTGAGTTACGTCTGAACTCTGCACTTAATTGGGATCTCCTAGCCATGCCCCCCGTTCTGGTTGATACTTACGTCTCGAAATCTGGTCGTAAAAGTCGATGCTATCGATTTTCGTATTGCTCCTTCCGTTTCCCACTTTCAATAAGAACTTCATTTTTGGTACACCAGCAAATAGGGCACATGCTTGAGACTGTATTTGGTGTTACTATGCGGTGACCTATGAAAGTTTAGCAGGAAAATGATTTTGCATAAATGAGAACCACTTGATAATGTAAAGTAAAACTCCGACCCTAGCATGAAGGATAGGGATTTCAGTGTTTGGGGGAAGAGTACAATGAAATGTGGAGAATGGGGTACCGAGAATGGGTATTACAAAGCTATTTAACCCTTTGATTCCTACGGACATCATATGATGTCCTGCTGGTTTTTGAACTGGGAGCGCCAGAGTTTACACAAAAATGGCGCAGTTTGAGGCTCAAACTGCTCCTGCCACCTCTCGGAAGGGGGCTCAACTACCATGGCGTGTGCTAATCAGTGTTTTCCCCTCCCGCCTGAAAGTTTTTGACAACATATGCTGCGTCTGGACTCATAGGAATATATTTCTCAAAGTACAGTGTTTTAGTAGTATTATGTAACCATAGTAACAATTTTATAGTGACTTTAAAATTTAAAACAAATTTAATTCTGTTTAAAAAAATTTTCTGGAACACCCTGTAGATGAATTTTTTCTGCATTTTACATTCAAAAGGACCACCACGAGTTGAAATTATAAATATTGGAGCATGTTGTTTTTCATTAATATTACTCCTACTAGAATTTTTTCTCTGACTAAAATGGCCAAAAAAACTCAGGCGTGAAAGGGTTAAGTCCCTGTCATATGAACTCAATGTATCCCTTGCGGCACCAACCCAATAAAGTAACGTTATGTGCGGGAAATGTGGTTTAACTCCCTCTTTACTCAGGGAAATGCCTTACCAGAGCTCAAATGCCACTGATCTTCATTTCATTGCTCATGCACAAAGCAGTTTGTAGTACACAGGTGCCTACCCATCATTGAACTACAATTACACTACAATTACACTACAAAGATAAACAAACAATTGATAATTAGATAGATAGATAAAATAATACACAGTATAGATGTTTATTATCCCTGAGCACCTTACGGTATATACAGTACTGTACAAGGAGACTTCCCTTACATGCATTTCACTTTTCACCATTATCTGTAATTTTCTTACAGTAGTTTGCTGTTGTAGTGTTGTTTACAGTTCAATGTTACAGAACTTAAGAGGGCCGGGTCATTACTTTTCCCGCCACTTTTTAGGCAGCAACGAGCCAAAATTGGGTGCGCTGACTCGTCTTCGTTCGACGAATCCTGGTGCGCTGTTAGAGATACGGACACGCGGTTTTTTGCATCGTCTGGAGAAAGAGCTGGCGCTTGTTCTGGTCGTGGAACGGTTCTAATCGGCCAATAAGTAATCGATCGTCGATGGGAAAGGCGTTTGGGAATTAACGACACAGGGGAGTCGCAACGGAGCCGGCCATTTGAATTTGGCGACCCCCACTGCTAGTGCAAAAAACGAATACATTGATGTATTGCCTGTATCGGCATAGAGGTAAACTGTGTGTGTGTGTGTGTGTGTGTGTCTTATTCGGTGGGAGTTCGGGAATACCTGCAAGAACATTTTTACGGATAGTAGGGAAAAAAAAGTAGCAGTCGTAAATTAAGCGATGCAAAGTCCAGTTATTTCTGCTGTTGCAGAGTGTACAACCAGAGTCAAGTGGAAATCGGAATTTGTAATTCTTAACATAGAATGAGAAGAGAAGGATAAGTTTCTAAGATTACATACTAATCGGACAAGCGGTAGTGCACGTTCCCCACCCACTTTGGCCAGAGATACCTCGTAATTAACTAGCCCTGGGCATCGGAAGACTGTCGAAAACACATCTAAAATAAGGTGGGAGGGCCCGATCGGTCTCGGACCTATTTCGCCGCCAAATTGACTTCTGGTGAGTCGAAAACCCGCTAGGGGGCTCTGAACATGAAAGTGGCCAACGATACTATCGGATATCTTTCTGATGCACAGACAACCAGCGTTGCCAACCTGTACGGTAATTGCGGGGGCATACGGTATTTACTCCTTTGTACGGTTTACGGTAAAATCGCTTTTGTCTACTTTAAAAAATATAATAAAATAATCCGACGTGCTTACAGTATATGCGGATTCCACAGGGATTCCATCATGTACTCTGTCAGATACATTCAGCTACGCTTGTGCGACACTGAACAAATAAAATTAAAAAAAAACCGCCTGCGGCGGGCCTTTCCCTCCTTTGCTCGTTTTACATTTTGCAGCGGGTTGCACATGCATTTTGTGCAGTTCTGAAAATTCCTTGGACATATTCACGTGTATGTAATATTTTCCCATCATGTTTCATGTATAGGCTGCTACAAATTGGAAATTGCCATGTTTTAAACTGTACGGTAATTTTAGGCGCAATACGTTAATTTTGACTCTAGTGGTACTGTAGCTGCTAAGGATCAGGTTGGCAACGCTGCAGACAACAGTGCAGTGTGCACTTTCTTGTGTCCCTGATTGTGTGCACCACACAGAGATCGCGAGCAGAAGGCATAATATCAACTTGCCTCCGTGGTTTTACCGGCGAAATCTGTCATACGTACCCACGCGTCATCTGTAAATACTGCATGGGTGGGTATGTATATATTCCCTTGCTGGATCCGCTGCTCTCGAGATCAGTGGCTGGATGGATCTCTGAACTACTGCCATCATTACTCTTCCATCGCTACTCCGGCTACTAAGCTGAATGCGTCCCTCCTTCGCGCCCTCTGCTTTCTGCCAGGCTCTGCCGCTGCCCACATTTCTCCCTTATCACGAATGCACTGGTCGGTAATCGTCACTCGTCATCTGTCGTCCGGTCCATCCGGTTTCAATTTTCAACGGACGCCGGACGGTTCTTGCTGCTTGGTGATCGTTGGTGCTCCTTTTTGGACTTGTACTAGTGGCCTTTTTGCAGTCTGGTTTGCTTTCACAGTGATTGGCCACGTATATAGTAGCCTACGTTGGTATTTGTTGCATGAGAAGTAAATGATTTAATACCATAGTTGTTCTGCTCGTGGCTGTGAGCTGGTGTTGTATTGTGTGCTGGCTGCTGCACAGACATTCACAATTAGTAGCTAGCTGTGTTTACCCCCAAATATAATAAATGGTTACTTTGCAGGAGGAAGGCATGGAGCCAACAGGAATGAATTCACAGTTTCCTCATGCTGCTGACCCAGAAAGTGAACTTGAGCCAGTCACTGGGGGAAGAAACAGTGCCACAGATGCTGCTGGTCAGTTGCAGCAAGAGTGGTTGCAGGTGATGAAGATTGAGCTTGAAGATCCTGATAGTAACAAACAAAGCATCCATCAGGCAGTTGATGAATTACCGGAGCCAGGCCTGGAACTTATGGTAAGTGTATATTACGTGCACCAAAATGGTCAGTTGGTGTTATTGCTACTATTCAATAATATATGCTATTGAGAGAGTCCACCTTTTCATTCAATTCATGTGCAGGTTGAGAATCCTTTAACCGAAATGCTTGGGACCGGATGGGTTTCAGGATATTATAGGATTTTGGAATATTTGTATATGTCCATCTATAAAACAGGATAACTTATAAGAGGGTAAATACCTGAACGCAATATCCATATGCATATCTTACAAGCAGTTATACAGTGCTGGACACATTAGCCATTTCTAAATTGTTTTTTCCCGTCGGCGACGGCACACGTTACCTGGCAACCCTGGCCGGCGGGCCAATTCAAACATCAGAATATGGCGAGTGCTTAGTGTTCTTTCCATTGTTGCCACTGTTTACAAAGAGCAAGTGACGCGGACGACCCAGCGATGGGTCTCTGCCTGCTTACACAGTGGCAGGGATATGCAGGAAGAAATGGGAAAATAATGACGTTAGAAGCAAGCCACTTTGGGAAAATGTTTCCTGGACTCAAAGAAGGGTTTTCGTCCACGGCAAACGAAATTCCATCCCGTGGGGGTGACAGGAAGGACTTTGTTTAAAAAACTGCAATTATTTTACTCCATTCATAAACGTCCATGGAGTACTGTTAAACAACATCCCAACCTAGCCTATGTTCGGTGTGTTTACCACATTCCATTCAACCATTTCCCCCTCCTCTCTCCTTCCCCTGTTGTGAGGTCACGGGAAGACGTGGGTGGAGGATGGTGGAAGGTAGAGGGGTGTTAACAGGAGAGGTGATGCGTCCTCGTTGACGTCCAGCAAGCGACAGTGGCATTCTTCCTCCCACTGCACATGCTCGGAATGGGGGCCAATCGGAGGCGTCATGGTAACAATACGTCGCAGTAACAATGGACGGGGGCCAATAGGAAGCGGTGGCGGACCAATCAGAGGGCTCATACATGCAATGCAAGTATTTAAATATTATAGAAGTACATTACAGAAGATCTGAACATGCCCATAGAGTTAGAGTTCGAAAAGCGTTTCTTGACCCTGAAAGTGGGGGTTTGATAAATAATGGCGACTGGTGAAAATTGACAGAACAGCTTGAGGGAGTTGAAATGTTACTTTTGCTTAACACGAATGTGGGTACTGTACCAAGAGAGTGCTTTAATATCTCGGCAATGTCAGGTATCCTGCTAGAATGCATTCTACGAGGCCTGTAAATAAAATAGTGGCAACACATCTTTAGAAAATCAGTGAAATGTAGGAAGTTTTTTTAAAATAATAGGGTATAGGCGTACCCCTATTGGGGTCTTGCCGGAAATTTATTAATCGTCAGAATACAATTGGATCCTATTTATACAGCGCCCGGGCCCACGGGCAGGAAGGGATGACAGGAGGGGATGTGCAAGTGCAGTGCCTTGTCCGCATGTGGTCGTTTTGTGAGCTTCCCTGGGTGGATTAGTCTGTGGATATTCCACCCGAGACGAAGTCAGAGACGACACTTTACTCTGCACGAGATGAAGGGGGTGTCCCCGGGTTGGGATCGAACCCGGGACCTTAACATCCGTGGGCGCGAACGTTACCGTTGCGCCACTCCGCCTCCCCGAAATGTAGGAAGTTTACACCACTTATGCCACAGATAGGTTGGGTCTTGATCTAACCTCAGGTCATAATGGGGTCGTCCCACATCGATATGCACATGCACAGTAAAGAGTAAACGTGAGCTGTTGCGATCAACCGGTCTAAAGGTGATGTTTTCCAAATTTGACCAGAGGTGCTGGTTAAAAATTGAAAATTTGTCATGAAGGGCTTTTACAGGCTTGTGGGAAACATGCATTGTCATATAGAACTGTTGCAAGGTGGGCAAAAGCCTTGCTTCAGGGAAGTTAAAACGTGACATATGAGCCCCTTCCAAATGCAAGGGAGGAACAAGTGGCTGCTGTTTCCTCACTAATGGAGAACAATAGGAGATAGACAGTTAGTGAGTTAGCCAGTGAGACAGGTTTGTCGAGTATGACTATCCTGAACATTCTCAAGAAATGTTTTGGTATGACTACAAGGGTAGAAGGGACATATTAAGACAGTTTCTCCCTTTATGATGTCCTGTACAGGCGCGTAGGCAGAAAGTATTTCACAGGGGGGACCATTTCATAAGCACAAGGTGAACAGCCGAGCAGGTGGAATTTTTTCGGGGGGTTCAAGGTCACACGAGCTTAGGTGAATGTGGAAGATTTGAATGGGTGTGTATTTGATGAAATTGGTAGCACTTGTTCCAAAAAAATATCATGAATTAGTGATTTCTAATGCTATTTCAAACTGTCCTGTATATCGTCACGGTCCGCTAATTGAATAGCCCTGGCCTAGAGCATAAGGCATTTTCAAAAGCTTCAAAACTTCAGTTGATAAAGATGTAGCTTTCTGTTGTGTAAGTTTTATCTAAATGGATCGATGAAATGAGTTGCCTGTTTCATGTTGTCCAGATTTCTTTCCTTTCCTGCATTTTTTCCAAGAAAATCCTGAGCACAACCTGCTTTTGAACATTCATTTACTGTTAACTTTTAGTGGTACCAAAAGTGTCAACAAGTTTATGGGAGAGGATGCTGCTCATCTTAGGGAAGATGATGCATTTGCTGGCATGTTAGGTTGGTCAGATGAGATGGTGAAAGTGATTTGATTAAACGTATAGATAGTGGGGGCTGCTAGAGATTATATTAGAATTAGAGAGAGCTGAGAGAGTTAGAGAAAGGAAAATACAAGTACAAGTACAAAATAACAAAAACAAAGCTGGGCTCATGATTTACTAGTAAAATTCAGTCACTACACTCGCCCTTGGAAGTGTTCATGAATTTGAAGCAGAATGTGGGAGAAACCATTGGTATAGACTCGCTTTGCGAGGCGGGGGGGCTCCGCCCCCCCACACACACCCCCTCTTGGGGCTGCGCCCCAATTGGCGCGCCTTCGGCGCTACGCGTTCCCGCCCGGGCCTACCCACTTACCCAGCACCGCTAGAGAGCTGGAAATAATAACCTGGAGTTCGTCGTCAACGGACGAGTGACCAATGAAGCATGAAAAGTACCAGGATCACCACTACAGGGCTGGCAACAATATCCTGGAGTATGTCGTCAACGGAGTCACCAATGAAGCATGACAAATACCACACCTGCAACAATCAACCAACCTACCAACCAGCCAATCAACCAACAACAATGAGCGCGCCCCACAAACTGTATGTGGGTAAATATTCCATCCAACTGTTCAGGACACCCCTGGTGCATCCACATAATCAAGTTTAAGATGGAGTAAGAGAAGCTCCTTCCCTACCCTTTCCTGGAAGGCCGTATCATTCAATATACCAGAGCACGATAAAAAAAATCTCCATTCAGATTGGAGATCAATCATGATAGAAGGTCGTCACCCAGATGAAGACATGAAGAAGGCAGATTTGTGTCACCACAAAGATCATATCAGCCAAGTTCCAGCCAGATGCAAAATTATAGACAGATGACACCAGGTTATTCATGTGGATGTTGTGGAAACTATGGACAGCAATCTGTAGTGCTGGGCCAAGGATTGTCAGTCTCATTGCTGCAGAAATTTATTGGGGTTCATATTGCTCAATAGCTAAACAGGCACGGAGGAGGTGCTGAGAGAAGAAATATCCAGTTGCAGGGAGATGGAAGGATACCTGTAGGGTGTGGAGAGCAAGCTGCAGCAGGTGGATGGCCATTTGGACCATGTTATGACAGCATACCAGAGCCTACAGGACTTGTCCCAGGAGTCCAAGGATGTACTACAGTACTGGCCAAGCTGAAAGGAGAGCACGACATGTGGCATGAGATAAACATGATTCTTGTTATGCAATAGGATATGGCTCGTCAGGTGGAGTGAGACAGGAGGGAAACTCTTCAGAGGGAACAGGAGGTAAAGCAGCTTCAGGGTCGAATGTACAGGAGCACTTCTTAAATGTGGGGCATGATATTCAGCCGTCTGTTTCTGAACTGCCCGACTCATGAATAAGCTAGGGTCTACAATGCCCACTCCTTGAGGACCAAGGTCTCAGCTCTGTAGCTCAGCACAAAGGATTAAGACTCCTGGATACATTGAACAGATCACATGTGTACCTCAATCTTGAGGTGCAAAACTTGCTAGTAGGAAACTCAGATCAGTCACAGTCTCACAGAAGTGCAAATTACCCCCGCTTCAGTATACAGTGCATTCCTACGCGTGGGAAATGAACCCGAGTAATCGAAAGCAGCTCATTTTCCCACCAAAGGGCCAAGAAATGGTATATTATAGCCGAGGTGAGGTGAAAATTTACTATGCTACTGGAGTAAATATGCACAGGCCCTTATGGAAGTATGCCAGTACCGGCCTTTCGAGTATGTTATAACTAGAGTCCGAATTTCTAGGCTAATGGCTATTTAGTTCCTTTGTAGTTGGGATGGTTTTGTGAAGAGATTTATCTATTTCATAAGTGCAGGATGTGGAAAATGTAGGTTTATAGTGCGTAAAATGGCCTATTTCGTGGTTTTGTGAACGATTTTGCCTATTCTGCCTTTTTGCGCCTTTTCATGCCTATTTGGCCTTTTTTGGGATAGTTTTTGAACTTTAGATGCAATTTCAGGACTTTTTGAGCCTATTCCTTCAGACGTTCAGAGGCATGTTTGGTTTTTTTGCCGAGTATTTTTTGTGCTCCTGAAAAGTACCAAAATCGTTCAGAAGTAATATGAATCATGTTGCCATGACGCGTATTCGAGGAAAATTTAAAAAAATATTTGGTGACTGCTGTAGGCTAGAGGTGGAAATGCTCTGCAGAAGTAGAGTTCAGAGCAAATGATAGTCTACTTGCTTGCACTTTGTGTCTGCCCTAGTTTTGTGATTTCTTGTCAGTTGATCGTTGTTATTCGGTTTTTGCTCTGGTTTGTGACCTTACATTTATAATTTAGGAATTTAGGCTTATTAAATGTGTGTGTGTGTCTTGATTTTCTGTAACATTATCTTCCATATGCCCACAAAAGTAAAATATTTGGGCCTATTTGAGCTATTTTCGTGCCTATTTCAGGGGGTTTTCGCGTCCAGAAATCCGGACTCTAGTTATAACCATGGTCTTAACCGAAAGTGTGTTATAGCCGAGGCTGTTACATATGGAAGCCGGAGTCAACTGTATAGTCTGTATCTCAGTTAAAGAGAAGGTTCAGCCATTGCATGTTGGGTTCCAAAGATGGGAAAGACTCCCAGATTCCAAATTTGTGGTTAGTTTTGCTAGAAACCGTACCATAGCGTAAAATTTCAAGACAGTCCAGTTTCAGTGACACCACCGCCTATCCCTCTGGCGGTGAGTAGGGACGATCATTGCAGCGCAAAATGGCGGACTGTGAGACTCACGGTGCTCACGGTGAGACGTGAAGAGGTGGTAGCACGGGTGGTGGGCTAAGCTAGGTCATCAGGTGTTCAACGCAAGCGGGACCTGGCCCGAGTGCCGAGGATCTTCGGAAGGCAGGTGGTCAGGAAGAGACGGTAAGGGTGTGAGACACTTTGGTGTGAGGGACTGAAGGCCGGTATCCACGTACGAGAATCTCGCATACGAGTTACGAGGAGCCGCGAGGAGCCAACTGCGCATGCCCAGATACGAGGAAAGGGGGGAAAAGTAGAAAATTTTCTACTTTTTCCCCTTTCCGCCGTGACCTCATCATGCGGCGCATGTGATGTCCACGGGAAACTTCCTTATCAATTCGAGCACCCCGTATATGCGGTACGGTAATGTCGCGGGACGGCGCGGCGCGGCGGGGGTATAATGTTGGAATGATACGACCTTACCCGATCTTGTCTACCTGTGACGTGGCTCTTCGCCGATCAAAGTGCGTACGATCAGGTACGATGTTCTTAGCCGGCGCTAGTGGTAAGCGCGCTCGCCTCTAGACCCAAAGTTGTGGGTTCGAACAAGGCGGAGGTCGGTCACTTTTCTCCGGGTGGTAAAAAAGTGAGAGTGCGCCTTCCTTCGGAGGGGAAGTAAAGCCGTCGGTCCCTGGCGTCGGTGTTTAGTCTTAGCAGCAGAAATAGGCCGACGTTAACCCCCACTGATAAAGGTACTATGTTCGCCTCAAACAATATTGGCTACCCGGGTTACTCAGCGATGTTGCTGCTCGGCGAAGACTTCGCTCGTCAAATCGCTCACGTGTAAACGTGGCTTTAAAATGGCGGATTAGCCAATCCCTTCAGGAGCTAGACACGGGGTACCGGGAGCGGCGTACCGGGACGACGGGACAGTGGCGCTGGTACCAGCTTTCACAGGCATGACCTTCAAACAGTTCAGCCCTTTTTCTCGAAACTGCTCTAATGTGGGTTGACGCATTATTGCATAACACCGTCCAATTATCAAATACAGTAGGTACCCGTTTTACACCGTTCCATTTTACGCCGTTTACGTTAATGCCGGTTTGAAAATGACATTATAAATTTTTTAAATTGAACAATATATTGTGAAAAATATGACTATAACAACACAATCTAAACATGAACACATCACTTCAACACTTCTGAGACCAAACACACGAATGTATACCTGCTCTTCTTTTTTTTCCCTGGTGCATTGTGGCAGGTTTCTATTGATGTGTACTGTACAGTACGGGTAGCCTATATTGTTCGGTATTGTTGATCTCAGCACTTCTCGAAGTACTCCAACGGTTGTTACAATACACTCCGTGTACTGCAATAATATTATTCTTGCCAACCTGCATGTTGTTCTATTGTTTTCATTGTTGAATACGCAATGTGGATTATTTTCGAACGTGAGTGAAGGAAGGAAGATCCTTGCTTTTGGTTGTTGACAGCGAAGGTTGCTAGGCAATTGCAAAGGTTGCTGAAAACCGCCCTTAGACTCAAATAAATGCCCCTTTTGGACTTATCCTGCGATCACCGAAAGGTAATACATGGGTGTGAGAAATTTCAGCGCTCTCCGTATCCGGGAAGTGGCTTAATTAGGCGTGATATATATGTACAAATTTTCAGCTTTATATTAATAGGGATTATTTTACACTAGCAGGATACCCGGCGTTGCTCGGGTTATGAAATACTTTTCCGTAGGAGTGACTCATCGATTTGCAATAATTATGGCTATTCAATGTTGGCATACCAGTGACATGGAGCATATTGCATGTGCATGAAGTCCAAACAACACACTGCGGATGTCGAATTGTAAGAAAATACACAGTACACCTCCAAAATCCAGCAAAAGTATGTCATGAAAAATTGAAGGTTGTGCAGTAAATGTAGAAGTAAATGTAGAATGTATAGAAGCTCCAGCATGGCAGAGCTTACAATCTGATATCCAATGTGTGGTTTCTGGACTTGATGCACTTGCAATATTTTTGGTATAGCCAATTACGTTCATAATTGCATAGATGAAGCGTGTTGTCTCGAAGCTTCAACACAATATCCCTCTTATTGCCATGCTC
>JYFJ02007249.1:0-16245 GCA_000934665.2 Catajapyx aquilonaris
TGTCCTCCCATATCAGGCGTCTGGACTCTTCGGTTTCAATGTTCGGGTAGTGTTTGGCATAATCCAGCTACAAAATGTGGCGGTAAATTACTTGTATATGGTTCTGTTTGAAGGTAGGAAACGTTATCTGACCTTGTACTGCTCCCAGCTAGAGTCAAACACGCGGTCTCCCACACTCAATTCGGCAGCCACACTCGCAGCTACCAAGATCAAACCGACCAAGAAACGCATAATTAGGTCTGACTGTGAGACACTTGTCACTGCAACACTAGTTACTTCAAAAGTGTGAAGTGACCTTCATTGGGTCGGTACACTACAGCACAGTATCTGAAGTGCAACAAGATTGTGCTATCTACAACTGTAGACGTAAGGTACTTGAGATTAATGAAGATTATTAGGATTACAGTTCCATAAGGTTTGCATCGCATGTGAACCAAAGATAATAGGTGGAATTTTTAGTTACTGCTAACTTAGCAGTACCATTGCCAACACCGGTAGGCTACTGCTAAGTTAGCAGTAACTATCAGTGGGACGAAAATTCTATCCAATGCAATATTGCCAAAACTGGACAAAACTGTCCATAGATGGCGCATTCTGCACACTGCTGCAACTCTCAGTAGTGCGAGATGTAATGGTACTACAGTAAAACCTCCATATAGCTATATCCCGCTTATAACGCTACTTTTGGGCGGTCCATTGAAGAGCGTTATATCGAGCCTTTACTGTGTACATGCATGAATCTTTTAAATGAGCGCAACCGAGTGCTCAACACAGTTCGTGCAAAATTGTTTCCAACACTACGCTTGAGCTGGTAACAATATGGCCGACTTTTGCGACGTTGGCAAAGCTGTGGAACCAATCTTAGAGGTTACTGGTGTGAATTCGGCCCCCGAGGAGCAACTGCGGCAACTAATGACCTTGCGCAAGTGTGGGTGAGCACTTGGTTGCGCTCGTACAAAACTCAGATATAGCTGATGACTTACCCTGGACAAACAGAGACACAAATACAATTCTACGATTTTATAAATGTTTTGTACAGTATAGCTCGCTTACAGTTTTGTATAGCAAAGCGACGGCCGTATAGCTACGACAGGTATTGGCTCCGCATTGTGTGCATACACTTGGCACATGCATGGCAGTCGTTTAGCTTTTCGTGAATACAAATCCACTCGAGAAGTGTCACCTGGAAGGAGTGAATGTCACTGGGGGCGCCACCTGTACATCGCCCCCTTCCTTTGTGATTCCTGCAGGCAACAATTGATTGCCAAGCTCCCCCAGCAGCCGTTTTAAGCATCGCCTGTCACTTGCCTACCGGACCTCTTGCTGGGCCTTTTAAATGTTTCCCGTCTCGACCCCCCTTTATCGCAAACGCCTTTATGCTTATAAGCATGCTCATGTCACACTTTGCTCCTAATCCGCAGCTTAAATTATTCTTAGAAAGATGGCGTTTTAAGCCCTTTGCAACTATAGATGATTTTTTTGTTGTTGAAAGAACGCAACCGGGTGCGCACCACAGTTCGCGCAGCGTGCACGGTTATTATTATCAGTGATATTTGGTAGACTTTACGGTCACCATGCATGTGTCCAGACTTTAGGGTCACCACCATGTTGTGCCCAGCCTTTAGGGTCACTCTGTGGGTCCCAGTCCCGCAACGGACTGACATGCAGGGTGCTTAGGGTCACCATGTACGAGTATGTGTCCAGACTTTAGGGTCACCATATGTGCGTCTAGACTTCAATACTGATAAAAAGCAATCAATTCACTCTCCCCAATACTGATCCCATTTTACGGACGTATTCAGGTCAAAAGCTGCGGCTTGTGTCCCCCACGCAACCTAATGTATATATTTTTTGCTTCTTTTCACATAAGTTAGGGCCTATATAAAGTCTAAGTTTGTTTCTTTGTTTCTTTGTGTGTCCAGGTTTAAGTGGTTAGGTTACCCTGGTTTACCGGACTTGAAGGGTAAGTCCTGGGGATAGCTGCAATGCAGAGAGGGAAGATCGGGGCCTGAAAAAATACAGCTAGGAGATACCGCCGGTACACTAAAACTGCTGTGTTTTTACGAGGGGCGTATGAAAATAGCAGATGTTGCTAAATATAAAGGGGGTTTCATTTACAGTCGAGTCGATGGGAGTTGTTAAGATTTATGCTGGCCATTTCGAGGAAGAGTTAACAAGACTTTGGTGGTGGGGAGGGGGGGGGGGTTCCCTCCCTGTATATTTACTGCTCATACATATACCGTGTATAGGAATCAGTCGAGCTGAAGAGACATGCGTGACTTGCTAGAGCTTGTTTTTCGCGACTATATCCGCGATGACCCGGTTTGCACCGAAAAAAAAGAGAGAAAGTGTATGAGGTTAGTAGTGGTGGCGATTTCCATTTAGGTATAAATAGTGCATGCGTGACGTTACAAATTGGCATGGACATGTGATAAATCAATCCGACAGACTCGTTAACCTACACTTTTCCCTAAGTGTATTTATTATTCGCATGTACACTCTCAGTTCAGGTAGTACCACATCCCTCGCATAGATGGCGCAGAGTCGGGCAGTGCACTTAGCGGATGACTTACCCCTGGACAAACAGAGGCATAGACGTTACATTTTCCGTACATTTTCGGATTGAATAGGCTCTATAAAGTGCAGGCGAAAATAATTACGGTTTAAATGCGTACAAAAATTGTGCGTGCGATGCGTAATTTTGCAGGCAGATAGGTGCAGTTAAGAGATTTTTTATTGCAGCTTTTTGCACGTCACATACTTCTTGGCTTATTGCAGGAAATTTCGCGCCGGGATGACAATCATCAAAGGAGGGTTTTGTAGCCTGCCCTGTGTTTTTTTATACGTCCACTTGTTTTTTTTGTTGCTATGCATTTTTTAAGATAGCACTTGATCGCCCCGTTTTTTTTAGTGTTGTTGTTTCGGTCCCAGCACGGTTTTTAAAAAATTGATTGCGTAGGACGCGTGCAACCTTCGCACGTTTTTGAGTTATTTATAGGCGATTTAGAGTTTGAACTCTCTGGAGCTAACCGTGAATTTCGGCTGAAAAAATCATAGCTGCAATTTTTTGGGTATGTAAAATTGATAATTGGCCCATTACCGCGATGGCGGGACTCTTTTCGGATGGGTAAAGTGCAACTGTAATTAAAATGTCACGCCCGATAATAAATGCTGCGAAATTTGTACTGATTCACTGCACATAGTTGTGACAGAATCGGTTATAGTCGCGAAATTAATTTGAGTTGTGTTTCATGACTTTTGCACTTTAAAAATGTCCCCGAATACATCGCAAAATTTTGGCAACGATATTTGCAAATTCTGCTTCAGCATTAACTTCAAATGGCTGACAAAAATGGCACCAACTTTTTCAAAAAAGGGCCTTGCCCTTGTTTCTCCCAAACTTCCTGAAGATGCACAACTATATGCTAATACATATAATCAGAGCAAGGCGCGCTCGTCTTCACTTTTTGTTTGGCGAAATTGGTGCAAATCTCAAGGGCGTTTTTGTATGTGTCACCGGGAGTCCCACTTCTGCTGGCACAACTCCAAAGAATGTGCAAAAAAAAGTGGAGCAGGCATGAAACATTGACGAAACAGTTTTTTTGGAAATGGCATTTTTAAGTTAAAAAAGAGCCTACCGTTGGAATTTCCGCTTGTAGGTTCTTAGTAGGCATGACGACAGAGAAACTTGAAGAGAACGTGACAATGCTGCCTAATCATGATAAGAAGGGATCAAAACTGGTTAAGAAAAATTGTGGACGCAAATCTGTACATGATGCATTTTCTCCCTCCTTATCTATCTGTATAAAATTTTAAAAGTATTTTTCCATTATTACAAATCAAGCAGTTGGTGCAAAACTGCTATTGCAGTTTGATATAAATAGCTTTAAACATAGCCTGGTTGTAGCGTTATTTTTCCTGGAGGCACAAACTTTTTAACGAGTGCACTTTCCGTTTTAATGGCAATATTATTACTCTAAAAATTCATAGCCGCATAGCTGCTGCAGCCGCAATAAATAACAAATTTTCTGCCCTTCCGGAGAAACGTTTGAGCAATTACGAAAAGCAATTTTCCAAAAGCGAAACACACGATAGACTCTCTCTCTCTCGAGCAACAAAGATTTTCTTCTTGGAAACGGTTGACATTCTTTGGGCTAAGACAATTTTCAGGCCTCCTCCACGTTACAGTTTTTTTTACTCTTCTCTTTTTTCCCCCCTTTCTCCAAATCTCATTAGCGTCTCCAGCATGCGAACGAATGAAGTGGCACGCTAAGAAGCCCAATAGAAAAGCATCTGTGAAGAAGGAGTTTAAAAAAAGAAGCCTGGAACAAAAGTCTGCATCTTAGTTTCCCAAGGCGCCGTTACTTTTATTCCATTCCAAGAAAGTGAAAGACCGTTATTCTTTTTTTCTTTTTTTCTCTCGTTTTTATTATCCCTCACTTTTCACCGCCTTCAGTCTTAGGATGGAGACAAGACTCGTTCATATGGAAAGTAATGGTCATAATATTTTGGTCTTGGGATAAACTTTAGAGCAGGTTATTACAATGATGATGATGATGGTGTTGCATTGATTACAGCAAAGCCTCGAGGGGCAGTAGTCTATAATCACAGAACTCTGTATATGCTAGACGTTGATCAGCGGACCTCCTTTGCATAGATCCGGGAGCTTCGTTTTCATTCTCGAAAACGGGTCTTGAGGCTCATCCTGAATCAATTCTCGTTATCATAATTCATACAGTTTTGGTCGTTACCGAGGCTCCCAAAACCCGAGGAGATGTGCCGTGCAAGTGCGAAGGTGTTGGGAGGAAATGTCTTGTGGACCTCAAACTTTGTAATAACCTAGTTAAAGGAATTTTTAACAGATTTCCCTCCGGCCTTTTTGCATCCATCCAACGGGGTGGTCCAACAAGATGGAATTTTTTTAAAGAGGCATAAAACAAAGCACGGAACTAGTTGATAAATTTATAGATATGTAACTTTGTGAACCATAAAGATTGCGTCAAAAATTTTGTCTGCCAAATTTAGGCTCTCTGTTGAACATTGCAAAACAGCTAAACCTCTAGTCTGATAATTATGGCCTAATATGTTCTAACACATCCTAACCTATGCTAACCCGATTTTAACATATCCTAAACCTATTTTAACATATCCTAACATTTTCTAACCCTAACCTAACCATTGCGCCTTTAATGTTGGACCCAGTTCACCCTGTACGATGGAATCAATACGCAACGAACAATGTAAGTCCTGATGGAGAAAACCAGAAGCTCCTTCTCCTCAAGTTTATAAAATTTAATAGCCTCATCTTTCAAACTTTGCCTCCTACCATAAGTTATTCTGTACCCTGACTGCACGAAACGAGATAAGGAGAATGTCTAAGTTTATATCTTCTCTCTTGGACCGCAGTATCCTCCTTGATGACGACACTTGTTCGAAGCGAAAAGTACACGCGGTTTTCCGGAGAAATCTAACCCTCATTTGTTTATTTAACAAGCGGTCAGACTCTTGTTAAGTGTTTAATTGGAAGGATATGTGGGAAGGTGTCCACATTCTAGACACTCTTCCCATCAAAACGTGTGACCAAAACAGAAGAGACAAATTAGTGTCACATTTTTGTCCCCTATCCCGGAATTTGTCCGTTAATAACACGACACCGAAAAGAGCTTAGAGATCTGTCCTTTCCCAATATAAAAAATCCGGTTACAAATCAACGAAATTCCAGCCTCACTTCAGAGGCAGAAATTGACAGGCTTCTGTACCAGAATTGGATTTTTCTGTCCCCTGATTTCATCATTGATCGCTTTTAAATGCCTTTTTTTTCTTCTCTCTCACGCTGTCCTCTACTCTTTTTTATTTTCCGGAGCCAACTAGTAGAAAGGTCTGACATTTCGCACGGGAAAGCAAGTCTAACGGTGCGTTCACCTGTAAAAGTTTTATTACCGGCGATGTCACATGAAAAGAGGCGTAAGAGTTGACAAGAGGAGGAAAAGGAGAAAGGGAATCAGGATCTCTCTGCAAGGTGATCGATTTAGGGAGCAAACAATGTTTCTTTCAAAAAATTAGGTGATCGCATGGTGGTTTATTACCACGAAAAATTGAGCGAAAATCTAACTTTTTGTGGCAGTGTGAATCACATGATGCACATTCCACACGTCACAATTCCTTTCATCATTTCTACCCCGCAGCCTTTTTGGTATAGTTTCGCACGCGAATGGAGGCGTAAGATTTTGACCTCATTTGATTTGCAATTGAGCTTTGCGAGTCGACATTGCTGTTTCCAGGAATTTCCATGATTATAGCCCATTGACCTGTGGATGTTCACATGGCCGATTGTTATGGACCGATACGTATTGTTGTACCTGGACTAGGTGATGATTGTGGGAGGTAATGTACAAGGGACTTCCATCTAATTAATCAGTTAATTAACTTTATGGCAATTAATTCACATTTTTCTGGCAAT
This sequence comes from Catajapyx aquilonaris, assembly GCA_000934665.2. Lineage (NCBI taxonomy): Eukaryota > Metazoa > Arthropoda > Diplura > Dicellurata > Japygidae > Catajapyx > Catajapyx aquilonaris. The sequence goes on from JYFJ02007249.1 coordinate 6,461, forward strand.
TTGATTTCCTGGAAGTTGCTGAACTGGACACCTTTAATCGCTTATTATACCATATGATTCGATTCGATTACGGGACTGTGAATTTACATTATGTTTAATGATAATTAAAATAGCAAAAAAGTTAAGTAGTCCAATTTTATGCTAATTTTTGAATCATGATATCGAAAGTATTTTCGCTTGGTTATGAAATTAGCAGACTATTATTTTTTCATTCTTTGACTAGCATATTATTAGTAAACTATGTTGCTCTAATTAATAAATAGGAAATATACGATGGATGACAACATCATTATTTTAATCACGAACAATGCGGAGTGTTATTTTAATGCTATCAAAATTTGGAATTTTTTCGAGACACACTTTAAATTAATTTGGAAGGTTTTAAAAATCGTAAACAATATTATTAGGACATACCGGGACTTGAAGTATGAAAAAGACAAAATAAGGCTTATTATTTCGATAGCAAAACATGATCTTGATAACAATATATGCCACAACAGTTATTGATAACATTTGCTTTGATAGTGGTATCGACGCAAATGTTATCAAATATTGTTGACAACTGTTATGGCCAACAATATTATGATAACATTTATTCAATAACAGTTATTGTCAAAAATATTATGATAACATTTATTCAATAACAGTTATTGTCAACAATGTTCTTAATAACAATAATTATTTGATAAGTTAAGTGCCATTTACATGAACTTAACATGTCGTTCCTTCAGTTTATTTATTCGAGATGAAAATCTAAACAGCTCACCTTTCCAGCCAAAAAAAAACAACCGTGAAAATCCGGCCAGTTTAACTGTTCAGGATTTATGGTGTAATTATCACCGGTAATTTCAAAGCGAATAATAACTCCACGCGAAAATCCTTCCCCTCTCTTTACATGCACACAACTCGAGACAAGAATTTTAATTCCAAACCCAAAATTTGTGTGTTGTGGGAGGAAAGGGAAGCAGCCTATGCTAATGTCATGAGAAAGAACAACAGCAGAATTCTCAACGTCTTGGGGAACACATACAGTGTAACACTGCCAGCGTCCAGCAGGTTTTGTTGGGGAGAGTGAGAGAGAGAGAGAGACGGAGAGAGAGAGGGAGAGAGGGAGGGAGAGGGAGAGGGAGAGAGAGTTTTGTTATACTATCATAGTATCAGTATATCCCCCATGCAGTAATTATGCGGGATGCACCGAAATATTGATTGCGACATTTTAGTGCATGTCCGAGAGACATTTAAGTCCGTGGGAAATCCACGCGAGGCTTCTATATTTGGAAGGGGGGGGGGGGGNGGGAAAGGTGGGGAAGGGACGTTGGACTTTCTTGGGAGGAATCACCCCTCTACACTCAACTTTGCTGCATGGCTTGGAGGGAATTGGAGTTTTCGATCCTTGCAGGTGTGCGGTCACAATGCGGACAAAGCAGCTGACCAACTGACCTTTCCGATGTTGCAGTGGTGAATAAGACAAACTCTGAGGTCTGTAAGGGTAAACACAACCATGAATTATTGCTTTGTACTGGTAGCTTAATTAATCGTCTTTTACAGTCATGTCCTGTAATAAGATCGTTGGTATTACGCTCGGTAAAAATAGTCCGTCATTATGGTACACTACTTACCAGCTCGTACAAGTACATCTGAATTTGGTTGCGTACTCGGTGGCCTTCTTACACGAATCCCCAGTACCATGCAATTTATGTATATATTAATTATCCAATTGATTGATTTTAATTACCCTATTAATTTTCATTACCGGTTTATTTATTTCAAATATCTAATTTATAATTTTAATCATTTAAGTAATTCTTTTAATTAATTTGTTTTAAGGCATTTAATACATTTGTTTTAATTAACTTCATTATAATACAAGGGGTATAGTATAGTATAAAGAGGAAGATGGAAGTTTACTGAATTTTTATCCTGACTCTGAAGGGCCACCCAAGTGCCTCTTTTGTCGTACGGGTTGCCGGCCTTCCAGGATGAATATGCCCCTTTGTACCCGCTCTGTGCTTTGCACTTTTACAGTATTATTTTCGACAGAAACAAACTGAACTGAAAGGAGGTCATGCACTTTACGGAAAAATTTTGGCCTCACGACACTGTTTATCCCTGAAGTATTAAATAATGCAGGTATAAACAAGGGTTGACGAAATTTTTAATACATTGGCAAATCGTCTTTGTCACGAGGGACGTTCCACAAAGGAGAGTTTTATTTATTTTTAAACATTAAAAAGTCGGCCCTTAAAAAAAGGGAATGTCCGTAGAATTGTAGCTGGCAGCTTGTTCAATGGCGCCAGAAAACTTCTTCTCCCGTGAGAATTGCCTGTACTGTAGTTCGACCGCGAAACACAATGTCTACTCATGCGGAAGGGGAAAGGAAAACACCTTTGTTACTACATGTAGGCCTACTGCAAGTACCGGACATTACAATTAGCAAAAAATGTGTTTTTAATATTATTACACTTTACAGTCTCGTGTTTTTAAAACATTTTCTCACCAGTTCAAAGTGAGTCACCCTGTGCTTGAGGTATACCTAGTTGATTCGACTCACCCTTCCTTCAAACTTGTGAGATTCAGAATCTGGAATAAGAGAAACGCATCTGCATGGGCAGCCTTTCTGGCACTGGAAATTGGCACTCTGCATGGTAATTGAGTCGTTTGAGGGCGCCCGGAGTTTGATCGGCCACAGAAAAAAAATGAAGAGAGGGAACGAGTAGAAAGGAAAGAAGAAGAAGAAAAAAATACTAAAGATGTTTATCATACGACGTCGGATTCTCTCCTGTTACTATTTTGGGAGGGTGTGTCGCAGAGAAAATTACGCTGAAAAAAATCTTTATTCACAATGATGTTTATTTAGAGGTGGATAAAGTTTCTTCACTTATTTATATGTTTATTTATTATTTGGTCACATATGAGTAGGAAAAGTCGAGTACAGTGAGGTAAAGTATTTCCGAAAAAAATAAATCTTGGCTTTCGAGGTGACGTTTTGAGTTCAGATATTTGGGGGCCTGGCTGAGAAATAGGAATTGGCAGGGGGGGAAAGAGGACTAGGAAGTGGTTCATCATTCCTCCTCCTATCGCTTTTGATGCATGTAGTCCACACGAAGCCTGCCATCTATTCATTAGGTGTTGCGTGCTGAGGAAACGGGTATGAAAACGATCCATTCGCAAAAAGGAAGGAAGAAGGAAGGAAGCATTATGCAAAAAAAGAAATTGGCCCTTTTTGTTTCATTTCATTGTCATCCCAACAGTTGGCCTTCAACTTTGACCTAATTAAAGGGAATAGGCGCTTAAAGTAAGTATAGTCATGTTGCAGATGGAAAAAACTTGATTAATGTATATGGTGATGTAAACATATAATTAGACACTAACTGGGCATATGGGACTCGGCTAAAATTAGCTTGTATTCTACTTGCATATTTTGAGATTTCTACAAATAGTTCAGCTATTTTATGCAATAGCACTAAGTTCAGAACATGCTATGAATAGTTCTGGCGCACATTTAACTTTTAAAAAATTGAGAGGTTACATAGTGACCCACGGCTTAAACTCAAAATCGCTACAATGAGGTGACTTCAGTTGTATGACCACGATTTGTTTGTGAATGAATTTTAAAATAAATACTGTTACATACCAAGGCAGATTTATGCCTTCCCAGTAATAGCAGATCAAACATCAGCAAAATTGAAGGTAATTTAAAATCTTTGGATTTTGAACAATTTTTTTCGCTATAAAGAGACTTGATGCTGGATTTTGGAGGAGAAGTTGGGTAAGATGAGTGAATAGCATTCCCTCTCTGGAGGGATGCCCCAAAGGAAGGTGAGAGAAAGTCCAGGGAGTTGAGCAGGGTACAAGAAGGGTGGGGGTTGGGGGGTCGCTGGAAAAAGAGGAAAAAAAATTGTTCAAAAAGCTGCCGACGGATCCTCTTTATGAAAAAAAGAGAGGGAGGCCCACTCTTTTCCTCCTGAGTGTATCCCCCAGAAGACTGCTCTTTCATCCCATCCGATGGGGTCTGGGGGAATCCAAGTTAGCCCACTTCATTTTCCCAAGAGTGTTTCTCCCTCCCCACCCCTTTTCCCTGGGACTACTCTTGGAACAGGGTCTCGCCCAGAGAGAGGAGTAGAAATCGTTAATTGCGGACTTTGCAAGAAGGAAACTTGTAGTGGTTTTTGGAGGTAGGTGCTGAGGGAGAGGTTCTTTCGATGTCTCAGAAGACCTCTTGCGTTCAGGGGGTTTGGGATTTAGGAACTGGGCGAAGGATCTCGTTCCGCGCAGGAAACGGACAGGGTGAGTCAAAACGATTCAGGCTGGGCATATGGACCCCAGACGATCATAATAATTAGTATGTAGAGGTGTCATTTGGTGTCTGGAGACTCGTTATATAGAAAATTGGAGTCAAGTATTTCTGGCAAGTTCAATATTAAACAACTGGTTTTAAAACTTCTGAATTCATTTTATAGCCAGCGGTTTCCCCCTCGGTTTTCGTGAAATCCTTGTGACCAAAAAACACTTCTTGTACCACAGCTCCAACCCCTATAATTCACCCTTTCCCTTCTCCGAAAATGGTCCTGCAGGTACGCATTCACCTGCACTAAGTGCGTCTTAAATTCCCCCTCGGATGTGACATGGAACAATACGGTTCCAATCAGGCTCCGTATCCTTAGGAGAGAGAGAAAAAAGATGCTCTAGAAAGCCAAGCAGCAACCAAGCAGCATCCCCCAGCCCTTTGGGAGTCGTCGCTTGGCAGGGCCTGTCACTTGGGTAGAGCCAGGCCCCCCCTTTTATGCAGTAAAGTGCGGTGTGTTAATGGGCTGGCAGAGGTTGTGCTGCGGCTCCACCCATATCAGTACCTAGTAGGGCCAGGCGGTAAGTCTCCCACACCACTTTCCATCTAGGGAGGGAGAAGAGGGGAGAGGCTGAGCTATTGGGAAAACCCCTTTGCTTTTGCAGAGGGGGGAAATGCAGGTTTTGCGTGGGATATTGGATGCAGGGGCCCTGAAATTGGGGTCAGAATTTAGTCAGGTGAAGGGGCCAAGCACTGATGTTAACTGCATCTGACGGGCGATACTGTACAGGATACAACCCAGAATTTTAATGAGGGAAGTACGCTGACCCTTTTCATTCAGTTGAACAGTATGTAGAGACGGAGGCTCGGAAAATGTGCAGGATTTCATCTGCACACATGCTCTGCGCTGAAAGACGTATGCGCACGTCATCTACGCACGTCATGCGCTGACCAATGCAAAGCTATCATATACGCAGATCTCATGTGCTCATCCACTCGTAGAAACCCCTATCACATTACAGCGCACCAGAACATATACGGTTATGATACATTTCCACTTGAATTCACCGCTAAATTGATACATTGTACCACAATCGACACCGCCAGGTAATGAAAAAGAGCTGGAAATATCAGTCGGATATGAAATTTCTCTCACACCACTCTGCATAATTCCACCTCCCCCCACTCCCCCCTCTCTCTCAAAAAAAGAGGCGACGCCAGGAGCAGGCCGGAACGACAATGGTCGAATCCCATACATTCCGGTACTGCACTGTTTAGTTAATGAGTAGCACACTGTTAGCACGAGTAAAAGCAACGATGGTGCCCACAAAAAAAAGGTATGATCGGAGAGAGAGACCCCAGGAGACTTAATAAGCCAGAGGCCATATTTTAGCATACATACCTCACCACGAGTCAGCAGCACCACCACTCTGCGGGTATTCCATAGAGACAAAAGGAAACCGCAATGAATTGCGAGGGGGCCACCCTCGGGGCCTTTCCAAGCCTGGGTCCCAACAGGGCCACACGATGACCTTTGACCCCCTGAAGCCTCTAAGCGCGGGCGTCAGGTGAAAACTAGAGTAAAAGCTGAGCTATTCAAAGCGACCATGTGGGTGGAGGGGGGGGGGAAGGGAGCTGAAAGCCCTTTGGGAAGCAGGCCCTGGGGCTGTTGCATAAATTCAAATCCAGTTTGCAAAAATGGACGTGTGAATGTACTGGGCTGGACATTTTTTTGTTTGTCTGTGGTCACGAGGATGCCTTTCTTTGTGGCGGAAGGTGTTCTCAATTTGCATAATGCGTGCACAGGGTGTGCCGTAATAATACAGAGTACGCTACCATACAGATGAATTTTTAAACGACGGCAACAGAGTGAGCACAACAGTATGCGCAGCGCACACTGTTGGAATTAACAATAATAGCTAGTAAGCTAATTGTTTACTGGGTTCACAACTCATGAGTCATGACTTTTAATAACCCATAACTCATAATTCATAACATAAAATAACTAACAATAACTAATGGCTAATAACAACTAATATGCACCAATAAGCAACAATTACTAATTATAACTAATAATACGCACTGATAACAAATAAGCTGTGCACTTATTTCCAACACTACGCTTGGGAGAGAATAAAATGGCCGAGTTTGCGACGTTGCCAAGGATCTGGAACAAACCTCAGAGGCTACTGGGAAGTAACTTTGGCAGCGTTGTTGTCACAACAGTGGAGCTGCGCGAATGTGCGTGGGTACCCGTGGTTGAGCGAGTAAAAAGTGGCAACACTGTCAACGAGTACTATATCCATGGCACATTATTGCCACTCTCAGGGTCGGGAGAGGGGAGTGGTACTACATGCATCTACCAGCCAAATAACACATATAATATATCCTATATAGGATGTAATGGTGCCGGACAACTCTTCTATACGGTGTAGACAGTATAGAAGAGTTGTCCGGCACCATTACAGACCACCCTGTGTTTAGGTGTTTTATGAATACATTCGGTGGCCCTTGTAAAGCCAGGGCCCCGAAATAATTACTTTCACGGCGCTGAACAGGCAGCGTTCTATATTTTAATAGAACGTTAGGGCACAGGATTATTCATGCTACCCGGGGTAAAGGTCCGCTGCGAACTGTCAAGTTGGTAGGGGAAGGATCTAGGCATGGCTGGGGATAGAATTGGTGATGAGTCAGTTGTCTGGAAGTGTGTCTCGCAGCACATGCAAACACACTAGGTCCAAGGAAGGCACCTTGTTAGATTGTCTTGTCACACTAATCTAATTGGAAGGGAGGAAACTCTGACAAAATAATAGCTAAGGGGGTTTCGGTATGTAAAATTCAAACAGGCAGATTGTACACGGTTGGGCTCAAGTTTATGCTAATTTTTTTGTATACGCGATGTCCCTTTACTTTTTCCTAGAACTCGCGTGACGCTCGATGTTATTTTTTATTGCTGCCTGTGCCGCATGGGTAAGATCCCACACAACGGACAAAAGATCAGGTGGGAGGGAGCTATCGAACTTGGATCGACTTTAGTCTGACAATGGCCGAAGAGAAATGGCGAATAAATCAAGGAGCGTTCCTTCTAAAGCACCATCATTTCGGTGTGTTTGCAAGCACCCTGGCCTTATACCACTTTTTGATGGGTGATGTGAGGGGGTTGGTGGTAGCGAACACATGTTGCGAGGACCATATACTCTGGAATATTTATCCGGAGTGTGAAATAATGCACTGCGGTTTTGAATCACTGATGAGTACTGTACGGACCAGATCATGAGAAAGAAAGCAGGAAATGCACTTTTTGAAATAGTTTTCCTTTACTCCTACTCCTACTCCTACTCCTACTCCTACTCCTACTACTACTCCTCCTCCTCCTCCTCCTCCTCCTCCTCCTACTACTACTACTACTACTACTACTACTCCTCCTCCTACTCCTACTACTACTACTACTACTACTACTACTACTACTACTACTACTACTACTACTACTACTACTACTAAGTTACTACCAAATTTTTTGTAGTGATCCGCGACATGTCATTGTCTGCAAGCAAGGTTGACATGGATTGTATCGATCCTAGTTGCACTTCAATTATGACCCGTGACATGTTTACTAGTGCGGCAATAATACCGTATATGGGGCAGGCGACAATAAAGAAATGAAATCAACATAGGGTCACGAAACAAAAAAAAAGATGTGTACTAGACGGGTCAATACACACGGTGTCGGTTGATGAACTCAACATTTTGGATGAAAATTCTGCTTGAAAAGTGAGCCGTAAAATTTGCCAATTATTGTAAGAAACAGCTATTTTTAATTGTGTGCTTTTAATAGCAGTTCCTGAATCCGTTAAACTAAATAATTAATATGGAGATGCTATTTCACGTACGGTTGGCCTACTTGAACGTGCAAATAACTTTTTGCATCAAGAAATATCTCTAAATATAAGCTTTGAAACAGCGAACTAAAACCCTAATTTTAATGTAAAATATGCAGTGTCTTCTTTCGACTACTAAATTAAGAACATAATAATTATTCTGCTGACTAGGAATAGTATCTTAATAAGTAGCGTTTCTTCTTGGAACACTGCATGCAATAACCATGGTATATATATTTTTAAAAATTCTTAGATGCTGCGGTCTCCGGGAAAGTCTCTGTCTTTTTTGGAGGGCAATATTAAGGTCAGGTCTATAGGTTACTAACGTGACTTTTTTGCGTTTCGGACAATTTGCTATTTGTTAGCAATCTTCCGGAAAATTCACCGTCAGGATGTTGTGTTTGAATCGACATTGGGCTGTACTCTCCAGAACAATCGGGCAACGTTGCAAACGTTGTAATTTTACATGCGAGTGATAATAGACGATGAATTCTTGACTGCTATATTTTTAGTTGCTTCCCGTTCACTGTCGACCCCCAAAAAATGCGAACAATGCAGTGTAGTTTTCATGAAATAATAATTGGCTCCCATGAGGGTTAATGAGCTGTAATATCCTGCAGCAACATGGTTGCTGCCTGTTCAAAGAAGAGCCTCTTGGTATTTCATGCAGATGAGGTTTGCAGACCCCGGATACTGTAATTACGGGCTGAGCAGGAAAATGTAATCGACAACTTGCTGATGAATATTGCAAAGCTTCGAGCAAAAGCTATATTATCCTCCCCGCGATTTTTTTCCCCTCTCTCTATCTATCTATCTCCCCACCCATCATCTCCATCAAAACCTGCAGCGTTGCACAAAATGCAATTTTGTCCAAATGCGTTATATGTTCTGATGAAATTGGTCAAGAGGCTCGCAATAATGGGGCGTGTTGCCGTATAGGGGCGAAAACTTTGCAATTAACGGGGCTTCTACTAAGGTTTAAAAGCAGTACAACTCAACGGGCTTTGACAATAATTATTTTGAATTTATGAATTCATTGTAATGAATTAAGAATAAATAATAATGAATAAATACGCTAATTTTTATTAGATGACAGACAAAAGAGGCACATTTTACATTGAGTTTTTAAAGGTGTGGACTACTGTAACTATAATTAACACTGGTGGTGGGATTGAGAGAGAGAGAGTAATTAAGCAAAATGTATGTCGCGGTAGTGCATAATACGTTGCTATACTTAGTAACCGCCTGCTAAGTGCCAGTGACCCACACACTATTCTGCATGAGCCCCGGAGTCAGGTGTTAGGGAGTAACATTAATTAGGCATAAAGGCAAGGTTGTATAAATCCGTGAGAGCTGCTAAGTGAAGCCAGGAAACTTCATTAAGTTTAAACATCACGACATTCATCCTCTTAATAAAACGCTCGCTGTGCTGGAAATTTAGATGCAACGGAGCAGCCAATAAAATTTCCGATAAACCAACTATGAAATCATAGCTAAGCAAACATATCGAAAAATATTAATCTGAATATTAGAATAACAAGCTGAATCTGAGTGCGGCTTCTCTATTAGTATAAAAAGGAAAAGTTTGTTTGTTTGTCCATTTCACACCCATTGGTACTGTA
>KZ539661.1:0-11144 GCA_000934665.2 Catajapyx aquilonaris
AGTATAGCATGGCCACTAGACCACCATGCCCCCCGCACCTCTTACTTGCTTCTGTTCCCTCCTGCCACTTATTTCCACCACTCCTGAAAACATGTTATTCTTCCAAATTGCTCAGTGACCATGTCATTCATCCTTCGACCTATAGTAACCTCGTATAGTAGGTTATAGACCTTTCTGTTCGCTGCTAGACGGGGAATTCTTGTTATCCCAGTAGGGTGCTGAGTGACCACTTTTCTCTCTCTGTGGGTGTCTCTCTCGCTGTATCTTATTTAAATCCGCTAAACCTAGGCAGCTCAGAGAGTTCTGGTAAATATGACATTTGTGCATAAACTCATGGGTCGCCGGAATCAGATGCACTTCGTCTCCATAGGCTAATAATGATTGGTTTTCCAATGTAACTTTACATTATCTGAATATCCTCTCCCGCAAAACTGCAACTGCAAAGGACAACATTATTTGAATTATGCTAGTAGTTTCCATCCTATTGGTTGATGGGAAAACATTTCCGGCTCTCTTCGCTCTCTTACGTAATTTTCCATTAACCGATAGCATCGTTCCTGCTCTCCAGGCGCTCGCAGTACTATACCACGACATTTGTGAATTGGCAGCCGCTAACCTTTTGCTTCCCATATATGGCTACCTGCCTCGCCGAATTTGTTGAAGCCATATAAGCTTCCCTGTCATTCTACGCGGCCATTCTCGAGGTTTTTATACCGATACGGTTGTCAACTAAATGCTGAAACACTTGGTACATTTATCCACTGGAATACTCAGACATCCATTATTCATACTTTCACAGCCCTCAAAAATGTTATGAGTGCTCACATAAGATCAAAAATCCTGCATGTATCGAGTTAGGTTGTTTGGCAATCGACCAAATGTGTAATTTGCAATGAATTGGGCTCTTGGGGCGATATTGATATAAGCTTTACCAATATTGACGCGGAACAAAGTAATGTTATATTGATTTTTAACACAATGAGACTGCTACATATTCTATCAAGCAGGAAACCCGCTTTATTGGAGAACAATAGCTGTCAGTATCCATGATAATTACATACTTCAATATGTCGTGAGTATCTGGTGTATTCGACAACTCTAGATATCTACTGATCTGCTGGTTACAATGTAGGGCTTGGCCAAATTCCTGTCACGCGATGAACAGCTTTGAAAATTTTTAACATCCAATTAATTGTGCATAGAACTGTACATCACCAAAACAAGGAAAAACAACTCGCTGGTTTGCCTCTATTTCCAATTTGGTTAAGCAATTACGGTACTGTATAGCACAAGTTACTTGTGCACTGATTTTCCTTAAAGTGCATACTGTACAGTAGGCTACAATAGGCTGTCCCAGTCTGTTACTGTGTGAATTCCATAAATCGGTTTCTCTGTGATTGGTAGTTTCTTTACGTTGTGATTTTCCCAGTTGCACCGAAAGTTTAATAACACACGGTTTTAAGAATATCACGGCTCCGAAATGTGATTCAAATGACATCTATTCACTTATTCAGATTATTCAGGCAGTCTTGTCTGAGACACGCATGATAATGTTGCTATATACCGGTATAGTGGATACGGTGTAGCCTCCTTGTCCCTCACACCGATCCCCTACGTCTTAGCTGCCTCCCTTGGTAATGCACTGCAAGACACAACAGCATTGCAGGTTCCACCGAGATTTGAACTCGGATCGCTGGATACTATCTCCAGAGTGCTCTCCATTACACCATGGAACCAATTTTCAGCTCCGTGTCTTGCACGACTGATTCCGTTGCATTGATATTTTCCGTTTAAAACTATACTAGCTATTCGCCGTTTCAGCATATTTTGGGTTTTCAAAAGTGTAATTCATGTGCGTGACAACATTACGGTTCAAATATGAATTTATTCCATATATGCTGATCAAAACTTGGATATGATATACGCGGTATGCCTTTAAAAGGGACAAAAGTTATTTGAGTCACTTTGGTATCTCCATGACATTCAAGCGAGAGAAGCGACTATAAAATCTGTTCTCCCCCACTCCTCCCACTCTCCCCCGTGATGCGGTCCAATAGTATCCTTCCTATACAGTATGTCGCTGAAAGTTTTTCGTCTTTTACGAAGTTTGTCCACTCCGGTGGCCTAATGGAAACTACTGCACAAAAGCCATCAAACGATAACCCTCAACAGCGCAGCATCCTACTTCTAGTAGGCCAGACATATAACAGCGGTAATTTACTGTTTATTACCGGCATGCTTCGGGCCGCAAAATGAGCGCCCTCCATCCCCACCCCACTACCCCCACACCCGCTTCACACTTAACCTACTGAACAAATAAAACTGGAAAGTTTTGGCAGCACATTCAAATTGACAACATTGCTATAATAATCTCGTAATTAAAACATAACAGATATGTTAAATTGAGTTAAAAGTAGCTTATGGCCAATGGCCATGTGCAAATATGGCATGACTAATATATTTGAGCAGGATATCTGTTGGGAGTGCAAATGTGGGGAAGAAAGAGACATTCTGATTCACACTGTACAAAAAGTGAGAGTAGCTCGATAGGAGGGCAAAAAAAAAAGTTTACGAGAACGAAAATATCGGAATCAGAGAGGAATATAAAAAAAAATAATCCTGAGCATCTGCACAAACCACGATATGGCCCAGATATTGACCCGATATATGCCACCTGACTCTGCCTTCAAGTAATAGATCCCATCTGCGCCAAATGTCGATGCCTGTTGTAGCTTTTTATGCCTGTGCACAGTTGCAGCCGGTCCCATTTTATTTGCGACATTTACATGCGTAGTTGCAACGACTGCTGTAACGCATTTGTACTACGAAAGGAAGTTTGAAAGCTGCTCAAGGAAAACGCCAACTGTAAACATCAACTGTGAAGGTGTATACTCTCTTCCGTAGTCTAAAAATACATTTCCACTTTCACGCTGTCTGCTTTCACAAGTGGGAGAAAAACTGAAAACGAGCAAAATACTGTAGTACCGGTATACTCTATGTTGAAAAACGAAAGTGTCGTAATGATTCATGAATAGCGAATATTTAGTAGGCCTACTTATATTATAAAAGGTTCAGTTATTTATACATATGTGCTAAAGTTCAGGGAATACCGTCTTGATATACGTCACTGGCGCAACGAAGATTTTTAGTGCTTGTAAGAAGTAAAATTTTGACCATGTCCTTTGTTAGCAAGGCCAGCAGTGATTTATCAATAACGTGTAATGGTTATGTCCACGGACTGGTTTTGTCATATTAAGCCGGTCAGTTGTTGTCTTATTAACTACCATGCTGATTGAGGTGAAAAATGAGAAGACTTACCCCAAAAAGGCGATTGAAGAAGTAAAATTGAGCAAATACAAAAATGAGCACTGCCAGAGGTCGAGTAATTCTCCACCATAAGCATAGTTTTCTTCTGATAGACATTTGCTTGATGGATGGATTTTAGACCTGAAATGAGAATTAATAATAATAATTGTTTTGTGTACATTAACCTGACAAAAAAAACCGGACCGTGTCAAGTACCTACAACTGGGTTCGATACTTGTACTGTACAGTCTAAGTACTCTCGGCCAGTATATAAAGAGGACTTCCAAACACTGCTTCTTATTCTATATCAAGAAAAACCACCTTGAAACCCTGTCCAAACATCCCCAATCACACTGATAGGGCAACGTTATCCGAGGTAGGATAATGGCCACATTATCCTACTGTATTATTCATTAGGTCTAGATGCATGTGTCTGGCATCACAGGATACGTGTGTGTATAGCCTTTGCGAAATCTACCATATCTATGAATGGATCACAAAAATATGAGCAAAACAACGTACCACGTCACTTTAACTGCAGTATGAGATATTTGGAGCCTCATTATAGCTCCCCTAGGAGGATGAGGCCCACGATTTATTCGCGATTTATAGTTTGTGCATTAATTTCTTGCTATTTCCTTATCGCTGCCTGATGGCATGTGGAAGGAGAGGATGTACTACACTCATTTTCATATAGCAACGCACATCTTCATGACCCAGTGATGACCATTTTATCTGATCAAATGTGTCATTTAAAAAATATTTAGAGTAAAACCACATTTGAATTCCGCCGAATGCACTCTATTTCTAAACGCTAAATCTGCAACCGATCTTAAAACAAAACTAAATGCATATCAAAACTTATTTAGCTAGAAGTCATGTAAGGTGGTTGTACCGGTTATGGCCATGATAAGGTTTGAGAATTTTTCTAGCCGCCTTTTTGAAGAAAAAAAATCAAACATTTTTTTTGTAATTGTTCCCAGGTTAATGGACCTTCATAATAAAAAATTTAATTCCCATGAAAATAGTTTTACTGGGCCAAAAAACTGAATTCCAAAAGTCTACGTAGTGGCCATATCAGGAACATGTGCACATGATATGGCCACCCTTGTTCCATGTTTTACAAATGGTGATTTTTTCCGGTTTTATAGAGCAGTTCTGCTGAAATTCAATAATTTTGGTGTGAAATCAATAAACATGATACGAAATGATCCTTTTTGTTATGCAAAAGTGGATTCAAAACAGGAATTGCCATTAAAAATGAGGTTGTTTGCAAAATTGACATTACAATTTCTTTCAAAAGAAACCATTTGAAATGATTCAAGAGAAGAGCACAAGACAAGATTGTTAAAACAAATTACTGTTCGCAATTGGGACAAATAAAAATATAATACTTGATGTGGCCATATCAGGAGCAGGTCAGCTTTTACTAAAATCGTTTGATTATGAACAACTTGTAAAACATACGCCATCAACGGCAACACCAATAGAAAGAGGATTAAAAACTGAATAGAATACTACGATGGTTCTTTTCACGAAAAATGTCTTTGAAAAACATGCATAAAACAAAGGAGATGTACATGAGAAAAACAAGAAGAGGTCACACGAAAAACACAAACCAGGCAACTGAGGCCATATGGCTCAACCTGGGTGGATTGGAAAATAATGATCAAGTGACACACTTGGAGGCCCCCTGACTGGCTGCTGATGCCATATAGCGGATTTCTTTGTTAGTTATCTCACAATAGCGGGGTGGTCATATCAGGAGCATGTCCATAACCGGTACCACCACCTTAATTATTGTCTATTGTTACCATATATGGCTTCTTTAAAGCTTCTGCAATGATTGACTCTCACATGAAAGATGTGGCAACTAGGAAGGCTGAAGGAAGGTTAAGCTGGAAACATGATAAGCTGTGATGGTGGGAGACTATACATTAAAATCCTGGAGAGGAAAACGTCATTTGCATATCTCTGGTGCCAGTAGAAAGGATGTTTCTGTCATCACGCCCATTAAGCTGGGCATATTATAGTTAAACAATTTGCTGAAACTTTGCAAGCTCAGGGTGACGGTTTCTAGGAAATAGAGCCAATGGTTTCAAAATATATTGCTTATAGAGTTATAGTATAGTACATGATGGTAATATTTCTTTGAACCTGAATAAAATAATGGTGGTGGTACGTTAAACAGTGTATACTGTACAAAAAACTGAGCTGAAAAATGTCGCGCTAAGGTGTCCCTCACTTCAACCTTTTTCTGCCAAAATTAAGACGTGCATTGACAAAAAGTTCTCTGAGTGTTTTCACCAGCACCATGATTCACAAAATAATAGAGAAGCGGTGTAGCATGGACTGTTTTGAGTCAGTTTGACGCATTATAGTGATTATACTAAGAGTACTTAGCTTTTACTGCTATTGGTGACGAGGAAATACAGCAGCTTATAAGTAGAGCCTTACTAATAAAGACAAAATGCGAGGCTTCTCCTAGATCATGATAATATAGCAAAACTTTTGGCAAAAGTGGATTGACCTCACCATCACATCGTACTGTATGTATAGGCATAATCAAAAAGGTCAAGTGAATTCTTTCGTTGTTATGAAGTACAATACTGCAATTGCTGTTACGGCATTAGAAGAATATTTGTTTATATAATGGGGTCCTTGCCTTGGTCTTTGATTTGGGAAATTTGTACACAAGTAGCTCAACCATACCTATAAATACGCATTACACCACTTTTCAGCATCAAAATGTCAATCCTCGATAATATTATCGCGGGTTTAAAAGTCAGTCACATACTGGCGGGAAAAGGGGGTGTGGCCTAAAAAGCTCATTCGGACTCCTGCCTACATGCAGGTGACGTAATCAGGTTAGGGCGCGCCAACACAGAAAACAAACAAAGGAACAAAGCAGCCCAGGTGCGTTCCTGAATCTGGACCACCAGTGTTTTCTTCCGCGTGACGTCAGAGGGCAATACGATAGCGTATAATTAATATGATCTTTGATCGATCATAGCTCTAAAACTAATTTTTATTTCTTCAAACAAAAAACAAACAAACAATTTAAAAATAAGGACGACTTTTTGCAAGGGGTTTCAAAATGTTGGCTGGAACCCCATGGCTTGTTTGTTTGTTTAAATGCCCGTGATAGGGCCAGGGGCCCTTTTGGGGGAGGGGGCGGGTGGGAGGTTCCCAAGGGAGGGCGCTCTTCTGTAGTTTCTGGTCATTTCAGAACTTCTTACATACCAGACCTTTTCTCTTGGCCATGGGCAGAGAAGGGAGTGCAATTCTGCCCGGACATGTCGGATGAAAAGTGGAAAAAGACCCGACCAAGCAAGGGTGACGGGGACGGGATTTGAACCCCGGACCTCCCGCTTGGCTGTCCAGTAGCATAATCACTAGACCACCATGCCCCGAGATAATATAGTCTGTATTATTAGTTTATCACGATGCATTATTTCATACAGAAAGGGTACACCAAATCCATGTCAAAACTATAGACTAATGCTATATTTGTATAATCATTTCATCAGATATAACACAAAACTTTCCCTTTTACAAAATATCTGTTATTGGTACAGGTTAGAGAGTTAGACACTATTATCTCCTGCTATTGACTTGCACATGGTTGCGAGAACTCTTCCCTATATTCAGTATATTGTGGCTTACCGACGACAGACAGTCTACAGAGTGAGATGACAAGGTCCTATATCATTCCATCAAAAACATTTGCAAAACATAGCACAGTAACAGTACAACAAATCTATACAAAAATCCGGCAGAGTTCCAGTCAACATGCCGTGTTCCCCTTTCAGACAATGGGGGCACTATGCGGAGCGGAGGGGGGGAAGGGGGGGGTGTACGATTACATGTTTGTCAATCACTCCAAGAAGAACTTCTGATAGACTTGTAGTGGGCAGAGGGCCCCAGCACGAAAATGGTTCTAGGAGGCCCAACAGTGTTAATCTGCGCTTGACACTGATACGGGAACAAATCACACCCTTACATCGTGCGGTTCACCAGGACATTATTTTCAACTGTCAAGCTGCAGATTACCATCCACAATCCAGGCATATGCGCGGGGTACGTTTTTCCACACGCTAACCAATTCTACTTCCGCCTTATGGTCTTGTTATTGTCATGGCAATGCGAAAATGCCTGAGAGGAAACAAAAGTTCCGTTGGTTTGGGGTTGACTGGGCCTGATGGTGACCATCGTAACAAGCAAGGTTGTTTCGCAATGTGCCAGTATAGTGAGGCATCCTTGTAATGCTGGGAAGCGCCAATATAAGAATGTATAAATAAGTTTCTTGCGACCGAAGCAATTTGGAGGAGGGGATGTGGTGTCCGACTGCTAATCGGGATGTCCTGGGATCAAATCCCGGGGCCGGCAACTCTGACCGTGGTTTTCTGTGGTTTCCCACGGTCCTTCCAGGAAAATTCCGGAGTTGCTTCCGTAATTAATAGGCCACAGTCACTTCCTTCCGTCCCTATCCTATCCCAAAGAGTACAGTAAAATGAAAAAAGCAAAGAGTTCCAGGCAAAACAAACTTCCCTCCAAAAGAGCCGATGGCTGATAACGGGCTATGAATTGTTATAATAAGTTTCTCGAAACTTGCTGTTATGCAATCCTGTGTCAAGCTTTAATAATGCACAATGCTTCTCAACATATTATTACATTTACATCATTTGAGAATCGTTCATGAACTGTACATTGACAGAGAGAATGACGAAATCAAAGCTTTGTGTAAGGAGGACCTTTTATTTGCTCAAGGCGTACTGTTTGGGGCAAGGTTTGGGGTTGTTTGCTCGGATATATGGAGATAGGTTAGGATGCTATAGTAAGGTATGATTGCATTTCCTTTGGGGAATAGCTTCGTATACACACACAAAATCCATGTTACCCTTAGTTTTGATTGGTCCAGTTACAGCGAGTCACAAAACTGATGTGTTTACCTTTATGTGTAATTTATGTTGAAGGAAAATTCAGTGTATCATGGTGCTGTATACGTGCTTGTCAAGACCTGGTGCATATGGTGTGGGCTATTCGTAAATTATAGTTTAAATAGGTCTAACTCGTTTATTATTATTATTATTTGTAGGCTACATCGTTTTTCATTAGCGTTTTGCGAGTACTTCTCCCTTTTTATCACTGACTGCTCGTTCCAGGGATTATTAGTTCCAGGGAGTAGTAACTTGATGGTATAGTAGTAGTAGTAGTAGTAGTAGTAGTAGTAGTAGTAGTAGTAGTAGTAGTAGTAGTCATATAGCAAAATAATGTTCAAAACAAAGCAGCGCCTGTATTAAACGATCACTGCTGTAATGTGGGCTTGATAATATCATTCGATTTTCTGCAGAGGAACTAGAGCGAAAGTACAGAGACAAAAACATCTACAAAAACAACAACCCTTAGTAAAAAAAAGTAGTTAAGTAGCAGCAAATTGCCCTGGCATGTTGAAATCAGAGGGGGGGGAGAGGGAGAGGGAGAGAGAGAGAGAGAGAGAGAGAGCTCTGCAGTTCATTTGCGTGCAAGTGACAACCCCTTTCCTTTCTCTGCGATTACTCGCTAAAGTGCACACTGCTTCTATTAATATTGATACCAGGACGGTAGAAACATTTCGGATGCGCCGCGCCGCCTAGCTCAGACCCAGATTTTGTATTGTCGGTTTTATGCTGACTCAGAGAGGAAACATTATATGCCTACAGACGTTTGGTGGACAGATTCCAGTTTTAGAAGACGAATCAGGCAGTGCGTTTCAGTGCACTCTAGTATTTTCTAAGTGCAGTAATACACAAAGGTACAGTACGCTATAGTTATGCGCTGCTCCTTCCAACATTGACATAAGCTACAGGCAACTGCACATTCAAAATGGCCATTCTCATTTTCTTTGTGAAATATTTTCCAATTATGACAACCGTTCTCCATGCACTGTCAGCTTACACATTAAAATTTAAAACCCATTTATGGCCACTATGAGCAGTGTCCAGCTATTAACTGCGGGAACTAGTTTTTTGCAAAGAAGGGAGAAAATGGTGACTCTGAGGCTCAGGTTTTTTAAACATTTAAAAAATCCAGTAACATAATATAGAGCCTCCTTTTGCCGAATTTTTTTAAAAAATGTGTTGGGTATATCGGGAAGATGAGGAAGTAAACACCAACGAAAAGGTTCCTTTCTGATCGATCCCACTTTCCAAAGTATATGTCAAAATATTATACTTGCATAATGTGTCTAAATAGCACTGTTTCATTTACATTTTTGTAAAGTAATTCCTGACTCGCAAAAATTACAAAGCTTAGCTCTTTAACTATATACAGTATACGCTTGCCTATAGCCTGAATGCCTACTCAGATTTTGCCTAAAATAACGGCGCTATTATAAGTTGTTTCAATTTAAGTTATTTGACAAATTCGTGCTAAGTTATTGATGTCTTTAATTTAAAGGTTACTTATTACACCGTACTGTACATCCTGACGCTATAGGATACAGTCGTTACAGAACTAGAAGCATGAATCGAGAGTCTCGGATTGCTAAGTAGGCCTACGGTTTTTGCGAGTCCAATATTTTATGATAAGATATGCTACTGAAGGCTGGTTTCTCCGAGCTCGGTATGATAAAACCAGGGTTATTTCGGAAAATCCCTACATATTTGTATGGATTTTCCTAAAGAAACCTGGTTTTATCATATACAGAGCTTGGGGAAACCGGCCCTTAAGGCTGGTTTCTCCGAGCTCGGTATGATAAAACCAGGGTTATTTCGGAAAATCCCTACATATTTGTATGGATTTTCCTAAAGAAACCTGATGGTTTTATCATATTATACCGAGCCCTTAGTTGTTATGCTTACGGTGCTATCCCACGAGAAACCTTGATTATACTGTAAATGCGCTTGCAATGTATTGCAGTTCTAATTGTAATTAACCCAGTCCACAGTACAAGGACAAACAGCAGGCCTGCATATGCCTAACACGCATATCTCCGGAAACCGGCAATGATTATCAATTTATCATCATTCTTGCAATTTGATTTGCAATATAGGCCTACAGTATTAATGAGTTACAAGCTCTTTATTTTATTCGGAACGTCTACATAACGAGTCATACAGCGTTCTTAGCCGTCTCAAAGAGCAGTAATTACTCTTTGGGATAAAAGGTCAGAAGTTCAAAAGCCGTAATGGAAAGGGAAATTACCCACATATTAGCAATAAATTATAGTACTGCCGTACAGTACGTGGATATATATGCCCACATATATTCAAGTCAATTTAGGCTTGGTCCTCATTGTTATGGTGCACTAATAAATATGATCGTCGTAACAATATCGACAATAGGAATGTTGTACGACGTTACCTTGTCGGTTAGAGATATAGTATGCTAGTAGGCAGTAGGCTACACTCTTAACCGTGAAACGTTCATTATAATGTTATTATATTTTCAGATGTAACAAAATTAGTATAACGTATCATTTTTGAATGTTTTTGAAGTTATAAATGCTGCACAGTTACTGTACATTATTTAGCTAAATGAAAAGGTTGCAATATCTGGTTGTGTATTACTTTGTAACATCCAGGAACTCCATTGGGTTGTGTCTCTCTTAGATGGTTTCTGGAGCAAACTGTCCCTAACTCAATGGTTTCCAACCGGTCGGCACGTCGGGTCGCGGGAAGGGTCACGAGCGGTCGCGAGCCTTGCTTCATCTTTTGCATTTGCAATTTCTGGGTCAATTGAACCATTTTTGCCGCCATATAAAGTGTATGTTTTCTGGAAAGGGGGCAGTTGTAGGAGGGGTCGGGGCAGGGGAGGAAGGGGGGGGGGGGGGTCGCACATTTATGGAAACAGGTTTA
>JYFJ02007252.1:0-16235 GCA_000934665.2 Catajapyx aquilonaris
TTAAAAGAGCATCACTGATTAGTCTCTCATGGAGCGTCAATTTTTAATGCGCTTTTGATACTTTTTTGTTGCTAAAAAGCACCAAGAGAGCATTAGATCATTAAAAATTGATGCCCCATAGGAAACTCACCAATGATGCTCTTGGTTTGAAATTTACAGTATAGCCGTGTAGGCAAAGAATTCTTTCGAGCAGGCTGACCTCCCGCTGTAACTGGCTCCAAAAATTATTGTAGGTCCCAGCTTTGAGCTTTCCCAGATGGGATGCATCTGTGAACCCATCCCAACCTTCTCAGAAGGGCCCATGCCAAAAGTGAAAGCGGTAGTGCAGTTTTCCAAGAAGTCCTCCTACTATCCTTCTTTACTCTTAGGTCTGGTCCTAATGATGAGTTGAATAAAATTACTCTTAATTTTCTAATTTTAGAGTACAAGTTCTCTAGTATATAGGATCGTACGGTTTTTTAATTTTTTTAAAAAATATTTTTTTTTCATTTTTTTTACAGCTAGTCGCATGGGGCCCCTAAACGCCTGGGGCCCCCGGGCAAGTGCCCATCGTGCCCATACGGTAAGACGGCACTGCCCATGACCCCAAGAGCTATGCTGGCGCCAGCCAAGTCGGACAGGTATTTGGGATAGGAGACAGATAACGGTCTTTCCCAAGGTCTTTCCTCTCTTCTTTTTTCTATTTGCTTCTCTCTCCATCTGTCCCACCTTTGCATTTTCTCATAGTCAGATAGCCATGTAGTTGCTTTGCCTTCTTCCTACAATTTAATGGTAACATCTCGGCTTGCTGAGTGAAAGGCCCCAGGTTCGATCCCCACCTGGGGAACTCTGCGTCGGGAGGGTCTCTGACCTGCACCTTGGAGGTGTCTGGCAACCTAACCTCCTGGGGGACTGCACATGGCCCAAAGGCTAGTACAATGCACCTGCACTAGTGTCCCTTCCCCAACAATCCCTTTCCCTACCCTATATCCCGAAAGACCTTGCACGGAGATTGAAGTAAATAATTCCACTGGGTATCGGGCAAGGTGGATGGCAGCAGGATCGAAATTCGTAGCTAAGTCTGCCTTGTTGACTTTCTCCTCTCCCTGTTGTTTCGGCGAGAAGCCTCTCATTCTGCTGGAGTGTCCATGACATCTTTCCCTCTCCAGTTGACTGGTGAACAAGAAAAGGATGATGGAAATGGAGAGAGAAAAAGACACCACAAAATAAATAGCTAGACTCAAGTCAGGTCTCCACCTTTGTCGTGGTGGTGGGGACTTGCTTTTCTCCCGTGACCCCAAGAGCCATGCTGGTGGCAGCTCGTCTATGTTGGCATGGCCAGCCAAGTTGGACAGGTATTTGGGATAGGAGACAGACAACCGGTCTTTCCTCATCTCTCCTTTGTTTTTTCTATTTGCTTCTGTCTCCTTCTGTCCCACCTTTGCATATTCTTATAGTCAGATAGGATAGCCATATAGTTGCTTTGCCTTCTTCCTACATACAATAATAACCTGAACTAAACTCTAGTCGGGATTTAGGCAGAGGACAGTACCGTAAATACATTTCGTCTGGCACCTCTGCTGCCCAGTGTGTGCATAGGCGGCGCTGCAGTCTGCCTGGTTGTGATTGGCGGATCTTTCCTCAGGCCCCTCCTCCTCCTCCTCCTCCACCCTTTCCTTCAACCGTCAATTCCTCTCCCTCCTTCCCTCCCCCTCCCTCCTCCTCTTCCGGCGTAATTTTTCATGGGAAAGGACGGGCCCTTTCTTCTCTCCGTCTCTCCGATTCTGCCCCGGGGCAATCCGCTGCCCCCCAGGCGGCCCCGAGCGGCCAGGCGGGAGTTACACCGAGTCGGGAGTTCGTCGGAGCAACAGGAATTATCGCCCCGGAGAATGGAACGGCCTGCAGGTACAAAGGAGGGGGGATGAGCCATTGGCGCACCCGAGGGGGGCGGGGAGCGATGGGGTCGCCCCCCCTGGGCTGACAAAGCGAAAAAAATTACGATTAGTTCAGAACAAAAAATACTATATTTGAAATAAAAATGAGTTAATGTATAATTATATACAACTGCCCCTGCCCCAGGCCCCACGCTTTGGAAGGTCCTGCGCTGGGGAAGACCACGTACATGTTAAAATTTTTTACGAATTTCTACCAATATATTATGTGCATATACCGTATTACCTCACATAAAGCGGCATGGCGGTCGACCAGTTTTTAGAAATGCATGATCTGGTGGTTATACCGGCATGACTGTATAAGGCGAGGTATGCCGCTATATGGTGAGGTTTTCATATAAGTTACATTATCCTTTCTGAACTGGACATTTGCCTGAAAATCGAAATTCACGTAAAGGCTATCGAAAAGGCACATTTTCCAAATAGGGTACCTGTACCATATATTGTTTTCAATTGCAGTGTTTGGCAATAATCTCTATTTCAACAGTATGTTAAAGCAGGGGGTTCCCCTGTCAAAGCAGGCTGACGATGGGATTGGTCACACACTCTACATTTTTTAAATGCACTGTGAAACAGAACTGACATATTCTCACAGCCTGTACACTCCCCCATTTTCATTGTAACATTATTTTAGTATGGTACCAGAATCATTCAAAAAAATTGGCAAGGATCAAAATTACAGAAATCTACCTCAGTTATTGCGGCATGCCGGCCAACCCCGGGTTATACTGGCATGCTGTTCGACCTCGTTTTATACTGGCATGCCGCTTTATGTGAGGTAATACGGTAATTTCCACCATTTTGCTCATATAATTAGTCACGACATTTTAAACAAGGATTTAGACAATTTGTCAGTTACATTCACCTCACCTTGTGACCTTGAACCCAAATTATTTTTGGCCCCACCCTTGGGATCTTTCTGGGTGTGCCATTGGGATGAGCGGATTTCTGCAAATTTTCAACGGTATTGTAATGAGGCAGTATTTTGGCCTGTTTTACATTTTGGTGGCAGACCCCTAGCCCCTTCCTCCAATGACCTTCCAACCATGTACACTGGCCACCCATGCTTGTACTTGGTGTACAACTCTTATTAGAATATTGAACACAGGCAGACTTGTGATCAGTACCGGATTTACCCCCTCTGCGACCCTAGGCAGTTGAGATCCCCCCTGCTGCTTAAAAATTCAAATTTTCTCTTGAGTTCTCTCCTTCATTTCATTTCATTTTAGTTTGAAAAAAATGTTATATTGCAACTTTGTTACAACGCCCTCGAAGGATGGCCGCCTTTATGGTTTTCTGCCTAGTAGTAAATCTGCCGACACTAAAAAATTTGAATTTTAAAACGATTTCACCTTTATTTCCTCTTATTGTAGCCTATTTGAAAAATTAATATTTATTGCAACTCGCGGCTGCCCCTAGGCAATTACCTACTCTGCCTAATGATAAAAATCCGGTGCTGCTCCCAGTCGCATAATTATTAATTATTAATTCTTCGTTACTTTTTTTTTGTATGCCTAAATTTGCCGCCCCTTGAAATCTGCCGCCCTAGGCAACTGCCTAGGTTGCCTTGCCGTAAATCAGGCGCTGCTTGTGATCGGACTTTGTAGCTTCAGCACAACTTACTTTGGTATTGTCTAATTGGCTGTAACATTTGAGTGGACAACAGATCGGGACGATATAAAAGTGTAAGGGTCAGGAGTGTTGTGTCCCCCAAAGCGAGCCCCCGGCTGGAGTACGGGGTAGAAAAATAAAATAAATAAATAAATAAAATAAGTATTGTCTAATTGGCATAATGTGTGATTCTGTTGGTCCTCATATAGTCATATGTACGTGATAGGTTGGCATGATCACCATGTATGGTAATAAGTTATTTCCAAAATAATAATAACTTGCTCTTACTTTTATATTCTACAGGCACCTGCGTTTGAGGAAAAAACCTGCAATCATATTTATATTGGAAATCAGCCCATCGGATAAGAGGCTCTGAACATAGTAGTAAAAATGTTCCTGAGATTCTTTAAAGCCTTGACTTCCAAACTTTTCGCATCAGAGGAGGAGGAGGAACCCCCTACCAAATGGTTGAAATGGAAGCGAGAAGATGAGTTGTCTTCTGATGCTAGTACAAGTGTCACTGTCACAGGCATTGTAACTTTGATAGATGGGTCCTTTGGACTCATTGACAGCAAGCTGTACTTTAGTTACCCTATCCCAGGGGTGGCTGTGACGATGGGAGATCAGGTGAGTTATGTCAAGTACCGTGCATCTCCTTCAGCCCCTTGGAAAGTGACGAAGATAATGGCAGTGGTGCAGGACTGTTGGGTGGAGAAGGAAGAGGAAGAGGAGGGGGAACTTGAGCGAGCACGAAAGAAGATGCCAGGAAAAGTGGAGGCAGCAGGAGGGAAGCGTATCAAAATTGCCATTGAAAATTTTCGTGGAGACCTGGATCTATCCCGGTTTGACCTGCCGAAGATGTTACCAGGTAAGTTCAGTTTTGCTTGCACGTGTGTGTATGTGTGTGCATTTCTGCTAATTCTGCTAATAGAAGCTCATGGTTGGAATTTGCATGAGGTACAATGATCATTATGTAGCCAATAGGTCCATGAAGTGGCTAGGCTAGCACCAAATTTCGCAAGTTTTATTTCTACTACTCCATCAAGCATAGTTTAAGGGAAAAATCTTGGGAACCCTCTGTTAAAGGACTTTCTGTAGTATTTCTGCCATGAATGCACCAGAGAATAAATAAGGAAAGGGTTATATTTCGTGGACATGGAAGGAGAAATCCACTAATCCAATAAATCAGTCAACTATTGGACCTCTCTCTCAATAGTTATCTTATAAAATGATATGCCAATAATTACCTGATGTATAATATCTGCTTCAATACATACATGATGAATGTTTCATTATCTGAGAGAAATGTGCATGATGTGTGGAATTAATTGCATAAAAATAACTTCTATTTTTATGCTTGCAATTCATTTTGTGCAATTTTTTTGCTACATTTACTCAATCATGTGACATAATAATGGTAGTACCATGTGGAAGAGGCTTCCCAGTAGGTGACCTGGAAAATTTTGGTAGTTTATTTGGTTATGTGAAAGTATAGGGCATGTACCTCAACAGTAACATATGATACGCAGAGTCTGTAAATTCTCTTCTTTGTACAGGGGATTGGCTGATGCTGGACTTGACTGGCACCTTTGACCCAGTTACACATCACCTCAAGAAGATTCTTAAAGTGCATGGTGCAGCACCAAACCGACTCATACATTGTTCAGGAAAGGTGACTCTTCTCAACAAAGGCTTCGGTCTGGTAGACAACAAATTCTTATTTCTTCGTGCGTCATGTGCAGGGTACACCCCCAAAATTCGGGATATGGTCGATGTAGTCGCACTTGAGAGCGCACAGGGAAAACACGCATGGCGAGTTATTGACATGCATCAGGTACCAGAAGAGGGGAGAGACCAACTCTTAACAGCCAATGCTATTTTGCCAGGCAGTGCTGAAAACATGGGAATTGAGATCCACCCAAACATGATTGAATTTGGCACCATACAGGCTATGCGACCTGGAGTCAGGCATGTTGAAATTACAAACACCAGTAAAAATCCTGAAGTCCTAATGGGTGTCACATTTTCCTCTGGAAAGCATTATGAGGTCCAGGATCCTGAAACAGTATCCCACTTGTTGGTACCTGCTCATCAAAGTGTAATAGTCAAACTGTGCTGCAAACCTAATGGCTTGGGAGATGCCCCTGATATTGCCACCTTTAACTTTGGCTGTTTCACTATGTTGCGCCGAGTCACTGCCGTAGTGGTGGCCAGCTCAGGTGTGGCTGCCCTGCGCCTCGCAGCCAAACAGATGAATGTGTCTCGCGAGTTAAAGATTGTCAAGGGTGAATTCTCAGTCCAGACCAGCTACCTAATTCCAAGGCGCCTCCCACAGTATCCAGTCCCTGAGATGCTGTACAAAATTTATGAGACGTATGACTGGAGGGATGACAGAAGCTTCATGGAAGCATTTCCAGCCCTTGGTAAGCGCCTGACTCCAGAGACATACGTCAGCAAACTGGATGGCCTTCTTTACCTGGAGGAGGCAGAGAATATGCTGCATCTGAGGGAGTATGACGTGATAGGAACAACGTTCAGGCGCAAAGGGGATTTCCTTTCTATGGCTGTCACAGGCTTGTCCGAAGCAAGGCCTTCCATCATGGTTGGAGACTGTGTCATTGCCTCACCACCGCATGATAAAACAGGTGAAGTAGAAACAAGGTATCATCATTATTACTAGCTCTTAAAAAATAAATAAGAGCTAGTAAATGAAAACATAATAACTTATGATTTTTAAATCAATGCAGCTGCACCATTCTCCAAAGCAAGAGAAATATTGATTTTCACACTAAAGGTTAATGATGACAAGAAATTTTAACTGTTTGAAATAGAAGTGATTCCACTTACCTGTAATTTCCCTTATTCTTCCAACCCTAGCTGACCGATTCCAAGGCTGCATACATGAAGTTCACAGCACAGAGATATACCTGCGGTTTGCTCCCGCTTTCCACGAGCAGTATGATGGGGAATCATATGATATTCGCTTTGAGGTGAGCCGAAGCGGGTATCGTCGACTTCACCAGGGTGTCGATCTCTTCTTGCGACACCTGCCCCAAGAGATGCTTTTCCCATCTCATGTGATGGTCAGCCAGCCAAGGGTCACATTCACGGAGATGGGGAATGAGCCACTGCATCCTCCTAGAAAGTTTCCAAAGGTTCATGAAGTGCCTCAAGAGTCAGTGGCATATGGGACTGAAGATGTGACAAAGTCTGATGCACCGTTACACGCATCTTCTGGGTTTGTAGAATGTTTGCTGTAGTAGCAATTTTTAATAATCATTTTCTTTCGGACCTTTCTGTCCATGGGTGCGAGTATTACAGCTGTGCCAGTTCGCCTCTGCCTCCCAATCTCTTTGATATTAATAAGGCAGGCGCCGCGGTAACGCGTGCGCCCACGGATATGAAGGTCCCGGGTTCAATCCCCACCCGGGGTTCCCACCTTTATCCGTGCAGAGTTGGGCCATCTCTGGCTTCATTTCGGGTGGCAATTTCCGACAGACTAAGCCACCCGGGGGAGTTCACAAAATGACGATTAGAGACATTGCACTCGCACTTTGCACATCCCCTCCCACCCACCCTTGGAGTACACTAATTAAGATCTTCTTTAACTCGCTCCAAAAAACAAATTCCAATGGTGGTAACCCACCCCCCCTAAGGAGTACGTAACTCCCCCCGTGGGGTAATGCAAAAAAATAAAATAAAAATAATAAAAAAAATAAAAAAAATAAGGCAGTACAGAATTTGTGATTGAGTAGATCTTTTCACACATGTTGATATTATTTATACGGTACCATGTCTTCCAATTGCTGATCTCCCCAACATCTCGTTATCTCGTTATTTGCAATTGCAGTGGGTGTTGTTCATAAGTGGGGTTAACATTTGTCTCCTTCTTCGCTGACTACCCTTGTAGGGAAATGTCATGATGATGACATTACAGAAGCTGCAATCACCAGGGGAGTTACATGCAGGATGTGACTATGGGGAAATATATTTCCAATATGTATTTACAGTATTCACAGAATTGCACATTGTGAGTAGTTTTCTGCAATGTTCTGCTATAGGAAACATGTTCTTGAACTGATATATGTGGCTCTCGGACATTCTTTCCATTTAACCTAATGTCATTAGAAAATCTTTTTAATAACTTAAAGATAGCTGCTTAAAAATGAGCAGCTTATAGGCAAAAATTGGCAATTGGACACTTTGGAACTGAACACACTGTATTGTATAATTATCATGTATATTATATATAAATTCAGACTATAATTTTCAGGAATGATTCACAACAGCAGTCACAAAAGTCAAAGCCTGGGACAACCACTAATGTTGGTCCATCCCTGCCTTGGCGAAAGCCAAACCTGCACATCCGAGACTATTCAGAACTGATGCGCCCCCTCAAATCCAACTGGCGAGTAGGACTGACACACCCTGTGTCTCTTCGTTGGGTGAACAGAAACCTGAATGAGCAACAGAAGAATGCAGTTAGACGCATCCTAAAGGGAGAGGCCAGGCCTCTACCTTACATCATATATGGACCTCCTGGGACTGGGAAAACTGTGACACTCATTGAGGCTGCACTGCAGGCCTATCGACTCATAAATTTCAGCAGGTAAGATTTTTACTGTGATACATAATACTCAGCACTGAATATTTTTGTTAGTGATGAGATGTGTCCCTACCACCTTTGACAAAAATGTTGATACTGTAATATTGTCATTTGGAACTGATTTTGTAAAAGCTATTTCTGATTCTGATTTGCCTTAAAGCTTGAATAGAAATTGCATGACATATTTTGAAGCAGCTGTTAAGTTGGAAGTAAATCATGGAGTGAATACTGGGGGATGTCTTGGTATTACTCAGTTGCCACATGCCAGCCACTAGCCATTAAAATACTGTAGTTCTTAAAACTTTGTTCTTGTGGGAACTTTGCCAATTCCAGATTGCTGTTGTATGTTACAATGCTTCTGCTAGATAAAGGTCAAGGAATTGTACTGGATATGTCAGTTATGTAGATGTCTTTGACTAGAGCATAATTAGGATGTATATTATTTTTCTCCCACAGGATCTTAGTAGTGACCCCATCTAATAGTTCGGCTGACATCATAGTTACCCGCCTCCATCGAACCGGTATATTAAAGGTATGATTTTTATTGAACTGAACCTTTTAGATTTTTGGAAACTTATAAATAGGCCTACACATTGTAGGGACGATAGTCCCTGTAAGTAAGATCCTCGTGCAAAAACAACAATGAAAATTTTCCTTGTTCTTGTTGTTGGGATGAGTTTTTCTGTCAAGCATATCTCCAAAACCGTTGCAAGTACAGCCTTCATATTTTGAACACATATCCGGCCCGACGTGCTGCAGTGCCCGATCCCCTACACAAAAAACCCAAGGACGTAATAGAACCCCGAAATAAAATTATAAGTGAATAATTCATTATGAGCAGCAATGCGTGTAACTGGAATTTATGTGTGACAATAATAGTCACACATTATTTAGAATATTATTTTGTGTAAATATCATCTCTACACTTTATGCGGAATTACGTACACTAACTGCTTAAATAAATATATGCTTTACCTTATTTTCATTACATTATTATTAAATAAACATTTCATTCATTCAACTTGTTATTATATTTCATTCAGTTTCCACGGTATCCTCCTTAGGTCAACAGTTGAGTGACTCGATTATGACTGTAGTTGTTGCCAACCATCAAATATTATTGAATTTGTCTTAGATACGATAACTCTATCATGTTCGTATGAATTCCATTCGAGCTTCGTGTCATCAGTCCTCCTGCACCCTTCAACTTAAACTAACTAAACTGAAACTATCTTGATTTTGGTAAGTTAATGCATTTATAATTCACGCAGGCTTCATAAACCCAAGGGGGTAATCACTTCGGTACTCCGGTGTACACCTGGGAGTGGTACTCCCTGGTACTCCTCAGGCATAACCTCACTCTTTATTACTCCGTGGTACTCCTTGAATTTGGTACTCCAGTGTACACTTTTCAATCGAGTGATTACCCCCTTGCGTAAACCCCTGCGGTTCGTCCTTGCCGGTATACGTAGCCCAACCAGTATAAGACTTTGGTGTTGCCCCCTTTCTCCTCCCGCTGATTCGAACGGCAACCACTTACCACATAGGCATACGACACCCGTATGATATATGACTTTAGTGTAGTTATTCTCACTCCCAATAACCGACTTTCTTCCCTTTCTCTCACCATCATGTACCAGGATGATGAGAGAGGCCATGATCTTATTTCTTGTCCATGCAATACTAGAGTAGTATTTTGAGGAGACTTGTGTCCACATGGGAAAGTGATTGAGTGAGCATGGGTATAGGACCCGAACAACGCGACCACCTCCACGTGGTGGGTCCTGGGTACAGCCGGGTAGCGAATAATCACTTCTAACCACCTTATACATTTGAGAACTTAGACAGATGTCATGAAGAAGGGACTTGTGGTAATGAAATTTGGTCGGAAAGAAATTAACCAAGCAACCAACTATAAGCAGCCATCTTTCACAAGATAAAACTAATCAGAAATCATCTCTCTCCTCTCAACTGTGTACGAACCTTAACCCCTTCCAAAAAAATCTTTCCGACGCCCAAGAGGTAAGGATCCGCTCCTCTCTCTGTACCAGGACAATTCCCACCATGCCTTTTCTAGGTCCAGAACTTATATGACAAAAGTCGTTGAGACTCTCAACACTTCCTGACAATCCTGCCTGCCACCTCAACATCTCTATAAACTCTATCTCCACTCTCCTCTCAACTGTGTACGAACCTTAATAAAACCGACCAAGAAAATCTTCTCCTCGCCCAAGATGTAAGTATCCGCTCCTCTCTCTATACAGAGTTTCCCAAACTGTGCTCCACGAAGCTTCTCCAAGTGCTCCACGAGGAGGGTGGGGAGAAAAGGAATTCTTCAATAAGCTATATACCCATTTAAATCTCTCAGTAGCTGCCGTGACCTTGAACCCGAATTTTTTCGCCTGCGGCGCCCTTTTGTCACTCGACTTCCCATTTACTAATTTGGCGCCCCCCCCCCCCCAGAATTTTTTTATGCTTACGCCGTCGATGACGTTAGTGCTCCGTCACAAATATCNAATATCTCTGCTGAAAAGTGCTCCGTGACTCAAAAAGTTTGGGAACCTCTGCTCTATACCATCCTATGAGTATAACACTATAACTGCATGTTCAGGTTGCTTTGTCAAAAAATAGCTGCAATTATCACAAAAAATAATTCCCTACGGAATTGTAAAAAAAAGGAAAGTAAGATCCAAGTAACGGATAGAAATTACTGAAACAAGACTGGGCTGCGTAAGATCTTCAACCTTATGGATAAAAAATGTAACCCAGAGATCTTACTTCTGCATTTTACACAATAATTAGATTTGTATCATGGTGATGATCAAAGCGTCTTTGTTCATCAAGGTATAGGCGTGCAATCNATTTCGTACTTCCCGACGTCGTAGAGACCTCG
Organism: Catajapyx aquilonaris; assembly: GCA_000934665.2. Taxonomy (NCBI): domain Eukaryota; kingdom Metazoa; phylum Arthropoda; class Diplura; order Dicellurata; family Japygidae; genus Catajapyx; species Catajapyx aquilonaris. Next base: position 11,042 of record JYFJ02007252.1, read on the forward strand.
GACTTGCGCCGTTGGATTTCTAGCCGCCGATATACCGATTCCAAAAATCCTCATAATCGCCAAATTCCCAGCCGTTTTCGAGATCGCCAAATTAAATGTAGACGCAAACCCGAGATCGCTAAATTAATGTATCCGCAAACTCCCCCGGATCCCCGAGAACAATAGCCCACCCCCTTCTCTCTCCCCTCTTCTCCAGCCGCTGTCACTCAAACCAGCCGCAGAAGTTCGTTAAAGCTCGAGAACAATAGCCCTATCCATCACCCGCTGACAGGTCCATTCACTCTAATCCCACCGAGCCTTTTTTCATGATACGTCACCTAGGGCGCATTTTAATACTCCACACCCTTGTGGACCGTGACGTCACGGGTTCTGTAAACGGATGGATTTCTGTAACCGGATGGATTAGGCGGTACACGGGCACCGTGCCGAAGGCGCGCACGTGGGGCGCAGCCCCACGGGGGGGTGGGGGGGGGCGCAGCCCCCCCGCCTCGCAAAGCGAGTATAACACTATAACTGCATGTTCAGGTTGCTTTGTCAAAAAATAGCTGCAATTATCACAAAAAATAATTCCCTACGGAATTGTAAAAAAAAGGAAAGTAAGATCCAAGTAACGGATAGAAATGACTGAAACAAGACTGGGCTGCGTAAGATCTTCAACCTTATGGATAAAAAATGTAACCCAGAGATCTTACTTCCGCATTTTACACAATAATTAGATTTGTATCATGGTGATGATCAAAGCGTCTTTGTTCATCAAGGTATAGGCGTGCAATCTGGGATTATTTAATGCTTATAATAATAATATAATAGAATAAAAAAATAATAATATGATAATAAGAATAAACGATATAAAAAAATGTTATTAATTGGTTCATCGATTAGCTGAGTGGCTGGAAGGTTAAATGTTTCACATTATAATAATTCACATATAATATAATATATAATATAATATGTAATATAATATAATATGTAATATAATATAATATGTAATATAATATGTAATATAATATATAATATAATATGTAATATAATATGTAATATAATGTGTAATATAATATATAACATAATATAATATACCATATGTAATGTAATATATATAATACAATACAATATACAATATGTAATGTAATATAATATATAATACAATATAATATATAATACAATATAATATATAATACAATATAATATATAATACAATATAATATGTAATATAATATAATATGTGTTGTAATATTGCATTATACAGATCAATAAACAAGTCTCTCTGAGGGGATTCCCACCTCCACCCAATAGCCAATCCTAGACCAGGAAGGTTGCACAATGTTGCTTCATGCTTCCAGCCTTTCCTCCCCCATCACCCTTGCTTATGCCTCCCTTCCACCTAGCCACGCAGCAGTCTAGGGACTGGACCCAAAGAGAGCAGATGTAACTCAGTCTGTGTTTCACTTATAACATTCTCTCTGACTACCAGATGATGTTATAACAATATGTAATATATAATATAATATATTTAATAAGGATAAAGGATAAATATAATCCTTGAATTAATTAATTTGTTCATCGATTTACTGAGTAGCTTGAATGTTTAATGGTCCACAGATTGGCTTATTAGCATTAGGATGGCTGATGAACAAAGACGCTTTGATCATCACCATGATACAAATCTAATTATTGTGTAAAATGCGGAAGTAAGATCTCTGGGTTACATTTATCCATAAGGTTGAAGATCTTACGCAGCCCAGTCTTGTTTCAGTAATTTCTATCCGTTACTTGGATCTTACTTTCCTTTTTTTTTACAATTCCGTAGGGAATTATTTTTTGTGATAATATTCATTTGTGTATGTGTATGAGTGAGTTTGGGGAAGTTTCATATAAGACTGGCAAACCTTTAGAGTGAATTAACCTGTGGTGGTTCACTTTATGTCGAGGTGCAGTAGAGGCACTCACACATAGTTTTGGACATGAGCAGCTGCACATGGTTGTATGCAAACCTTTCAGGATATTGGGGGTCGAAATATTAAGATGCAAAGGTGCAATTTGCATTCCGCAGTATATTGTTATCTTCACTCCAAACTGAGCCTTGGATTGCCATGTTTGCACTCCAGTGGGTCCTGCTCTTTAATTTGGCTAAACACAACAATTAGAAATTATGCACTCCAAGTAAGTAATTTGCATTCCAAATGAAATTCTGGAGTGCAAAGGTTGCACCTGGACAAAACTAAGATTCGACCCCTGGGATATGCTACACTTCATGATAAATATCTTGGTAATATTATCTTGGTGCCTAAGCTGGACAGACCCTATGACACCTGCACATAAGGTGATCCACTGGTTCCAAGGAGTTCACCCTGGAAGTCTGTTGAACTCATCGCGCAACACCCTGTATATCTTTCTTTTTGTATTTCTGTCTTTAGATTGGTGACATGGTTCGCCTGAACTCGTTCCGGCGAGGAACTGACACTCTAACCAGTGAGATCAAGCCCTACTGCATGGACAGTGACCATTTGGTCCAGGTGGTGCACCATCGCTTGGTGGTGACCACATGCAATTCATCAGGGACCATCTACACTTTGGGCCTTACGTATGGCCACTTTACACATGTGTTCATAGATGAGGCAGGGTATGCCAGTGAGCCTGAGGCATTGGTGCCAATTGGCCTTATGTCCAACAGTCCTGGAGAAGCACAGGTTGTCCTGGCAGGAGACCCCAAACAGCTGGGGCCTGTCCTCACCAGTCACGTTGCCAAGAGGAATGGACTGGAACGCTCACTCCTTGAGAGACTTACCGAAAACCAACTGTACCGGCGGGATGATGTCAAGTTTGCCCATGATGGAAACTATGACCCATTACTTGTCACAAAACTGGTCATCAATTACAGGTACGAATGTTGTAGTGTTACTATAAAGGAACACATGTAAACTATAGTGCTTGTAAATGGCATAAATTCAGCAGCAACCAAGGGATCTGTGCCTGTCTTTCGGCGATTTATATTCTTGTTGCTGTTTCGTTAGTCATTTGCTGCTTTAAATTTTTTTAACTCCTTTCTCTGCCTTTATTTATTTCATATGTTTAGATCGGATCCCCTCCTTCTGAAATTTCCATCGAGGATGTTTTACCACGATGAACTGATAGCACAGGCAGATCTGAGCAAGTGGGCTGACTTGCAGAAGCTAGATATCTTCCCCACAAAGTCAGTGGCGTTGGTGTTCTGTGGTGTCAAAGGGGAGAATGAGCAGGACAAGGACAGCCCATCCTGGTACAACAAGGCAGAGGTGTTTGAGGTGTGGCAGCATTTGCAAGTGCTCTACGATCAGGGAGGTCTGAAGCCTGAAGATGTTGGGATAATCACCCCATACAGGAAGCAGGTAAGATATTTTTCATAATAATTAGGAACAGTAGATCAATACCTACTGTAAATATACTGAGAGGGATCTCAAGTAATACATGTGATTAAAAATAGAGTAATTAATCACTTGGGTATATCAATTTTTATTTGGGTGCGCTGATATGGATTTTTATGCACGAACTTTTTCCCCTTCTTTTTCTCACTCATGGAACATCACAGGTGGAGAAGATACGTCAATTTTTGGACATAGTAGGTACTCCAAGACCTAAAATTGGGTCAGTGGAGGAGTTCCAGGGTCAAGAGAGAGTGGCCATTATCCTGTCAACCGTTCGATCAATGCAGGAATTGTGGAAGATGGACCAGATCTTCAATTTGGGTTTTGTAGCCAGCCCAAAGCGAATGAACGTGGCCCTAACAAGAGCTGAGGCCTGCCTGGTGGTGATTGGCAACCCTCACGTGCTGGCTCTGGACAGGGAATGGAGGGCCTTTTTGTCCTATGCTTATGAACTGGGTGCCTTCAAAGGATGTGAAATGCCAAATATTGTGATAAGTGGGCAGGACCAGGATGGAGAGAATGACATGAAGACAACAAGTCGTTAAACAGGGCTTCTTATGGTTTTAGAATGTTACGCTCTTTACATAAGTAGCTCAGCTGTTTAATTGAATGACAGGTACTATCAGTGCACCAAGAATTGTCGCAGCGGCAGCGCACGAACTACAGTTACGAGCACTTCCGGGGGGAGAAGTCAATGGAGAAGTGCTCGTAGACTGTAGTTCGTGTGCTGCCGCTGCGACAATTCTTGGTGGACTGATAGTACTATTAGTAATTTGGGCAGTGGCTAGTTTTTTATATGATTTTTGATAATATGAGCAAATAATTGAAGGGGTCGGTGAGAGATAATCGTAAGCCACACAAAGTTGTTTTTGAGAAAAACGCATTTGAAACTTTGATCAAATCTATAAATCAGAATCCTTTAAATGTATGACTTTTTTGAGTGCCAATTACATGTTGATGTCGTTTTTTACTCGTATGATGTTTCAAAAGTTGCTAACTTTATGATTTCGCATTGTAATGATTTCTTTTTTGGAGCTATGTTTCACTATCAGTCAAAATACAGATTAGCTTACGATTGGCTTACGACTATATCAACCTGTATTTTGAAGTAAAAGTAAAGGAGCATTGGTTTTCAGCATTATTATTTTTTAATGAAAAATATATCATCTTAGGCTATATGGGGAAAGTCTTTTTATTATGATTAAAGCAACAAAATATGTATGCAACAGAGCAACAAAATATGCAACAAAGCATTTCCGTATCACTGTGCTGAAATAATAATATTAATTTTCCTCAAATCGTCCGTCTTCGCTTTCCTCCTCCCATTCGACGTCTTCGACATTCTTTTCTTCCCCAGTGAATGGTATCGAGGATAACGACAAAAAGAAATCCTGACTTGCACTTGGAATGTATTTCATCAAAGCTTGTATGTCATTTAGCTTCGGCCCTTTTCCATGATGATTGGTTTATCTTGCGTTTTCGTGACTTTGTTGGTTTAGCAGGTGATGGCTCGTTGCATCTGACAACAACATTGTCTCTCTGAAAATCAACAGGAAACAAAACTAATATAGCCTAATGTTCAATACCTTACTGTTGTATAATTTTAATTCATATCATAATGTCAGTAATGTGTCTTTATAAGGGATGATTACTTAGAGAAAGTAAAAACAAAAGAATATATATATATATATATATATTTTTTCCTGTACCCCGTTATCTGGCCGATAGGCCATTTCTAGGGGGGTGGGTTACCACCATCTGTGGTTTTGGAGCGATACATATACGTATATCTT
>JYFJ02007253.1:0-16218 GCA_000934665.2 Catajapyx aquilonaris
GTAGGCCCTGGCGGGGACGTGTAGCGCCGAAGGCGCGCCAATTGGGGCGCAGCCCCAAGGGGGGGTGTGGGGGGGCGGAGCCCCCCCGCCTCGCAAACCGAGTATGTAGTATAATTATGCTCCCTGGCGAAGGTGTGTGTACTACTATATCGCTCGAAGACACAGTTTATGCTCCTCGACTGATGTGATTGCAGCTCATAGTTGCGTTGCCTCCTTTTGAAACATCCGCGTTTGACTGAGCAGGCTGAGGATGTTCCACATTCGACATTCGATATTGGAAATCAAGCGCATGCGCACTTCCTTTATTAGCTCTTCTCTTATGGAATCGTGTGGAAGCCTCTGCTCGTTCTATTTTCAGATCCAGTTTTTCTCCTTCTAAAACCAGTTTCATCACCGAATTCGAGGAAGGCGACTGCAGGTAATGAGTGGTGAAGATTGGTAGATGTAGGTACAGTAAGAGTAAGGTGAAAATCATGCTTATTTGCACTTGAAATCCGGGTTTTATTGCCAGGCCTAGACCTTCTGGAGGCCATAACAAGAAGGGTGGATCTTGGCCATAATTCCATGTAACATGAGGTTGTATGAGGTCCCGGCTGGTTCGCCAGCGACGGTACTCTCTTCCTCGAGCGGTCCTCGGACCTGACTCGCATTTCTTGGTTGGACGGGGTGCTTGGGAGAATATCCCACCCCCGTCCCTGGGTTGGACCCGGCATTGCAGTACAGCCGGGGCCAGCCCTCCTCTCCCCCACCCTTCTCACCCACCCCCTACCTAGCAATCCCACACCTTCCTCTCCTACCCCAGCTGCCATACAAGCTGGGTAACCCTTCCAAACCAACCAACCAACCAACATAATTCCATGTACAAAGGAAAAGACACAGGCTGTGTCCTGACATTATGTGTCCAGTTGCCAGACAATGGTTGTTGTTTGGCTTTTGATGTAGGAACAGACTGAGCAGTTGCTCAGTTCTGTAGCTCTGTATTAACCTTTAACTACTACAATTGACTCCAGATATTACAGCCTCAGCTATAACAGGCTGGTCCTGCAAACTTCCATACGGCCCTGTGTATATTTTTACCCCTGACATAACAGACTCATTTTCATCTGACATCGGCTATGACAGACCATTAATTTCTTGGCCACTCGGTGGGAAAATATGCTGCTTTTGATTATCATTTCCCATTCCAGGAACACACTGCATAATACGGAGCGGGGGTGATTTTCTCAACCTGCCACTGATTTGCAGGAAAGGCAAAACAGAAGGGATATCATATTTCTGTTCGATGATGGTTTCAAACGCAACCAATCCACTTCTATACATTCATTTAAAGGGACACTCCACTCAAAATACAAGTTGTGCTCTAAAAATCGGGCAAGGAATCCTGATTCCGAGGGTATAAGCAATTTTTCTGAGAGACGAACGGTAAGGCCAGGGCGAGAGGTCAGATTCGTAAAATAATAGTCTCCCGCCAGCGAGTGGAGACGCCTGGTAGCCACACGAACCCCTCGTGGCGGCCAGACGGATCACCACACATAAGTAGCTATTTTCTAGCACTACTAGCAGCTACAAGTAACAGCTATTGACAAGTCTCTCGCCTAGGCTACACCTAATTGTCTAACAACAAAATGACTAATGTTGTAGCCTCGCAGACACCAATAGTGCTTCATATGGGAATTAGTCATTGAAATAGAGCCATCTTCTGGGCCCTAACACATATTAGCTGCTATTCTGAAAAGCGTCGCGGTTATTCTAAGATGGCGCAGCCCAGTGATTCTGTTCCGGGACGGAGTGTCATGGAAATGAGTGCGGCTCTTGGCTCTGCTGCTGCGATGGAGGGTGCCCAGGATGGACATGGCCAGGAGAGACCAGGCGGCCCCCAATCCACTGCGCATGGCCTCCTACCCTATCAGTTGGAGCCATGCGAAGACGGGACCGTGGCCCCGTATCAGTCCACTGCTGGTGCGGATCATCAACTGTTGTCGGCGATGATGAGTTCGTTGGGCGGCACCCGTACATGCCGTACTTCGAACGATGATTATGACGAGGAAGACGAGGACGATGAAGACGATGAGGGCGATGAGGACGATGAGGACGACGAGGACCAGGACCACGAGGACGACGGTGGCCATGAAGTGGAGGAGGACATGGCTGACACAGCAGCAACACCACCCCCACACAGACTGCAGCAACCTGTGCAAGAATGGTGCCATTGTGGCCAGTGCGTCACAATGGACACAGAAATTGAGTGTGTTTGCTGCACAGAGTGGACAGGTGAAAGTGTGTATCCAAACACATATTTCTGAAATAAAATTTTGGGTGCATTACTTATGAGTTTTTCTTTATACTAGCGTCGTGTGTGGTCAGTGATGGAGATTTCCAATTACTCTGTCTTAACCAACGTGTGCTTCAGCAAACCTTGCTGTGCGCTCAGGGGGAGACTGGACAAACCCATTTACAAACGACGTTTGAAAACCGGTAATACACAAATTAGGCATGCAATTAGCAATTCCTGGTGGGAAATGAACTCATTTGTGAAATTTCCTTCCTCAGTGGGTACAGGCATTCCTCATACAGACAGTTTACTGTCATGATGCATGGTCGTCTTGGCCGTCACATCAGACGGGTAATACCAGCCTGTGTCGTGAAAACAGTGAGGGAACACTACCCAGAGGTGGACAAGGTGTACACTGAATTTAAGCGAGCAAGGGATGAACAGGAATAAAGAACAGTCACTATATATACTATATCATAATTTTATTAAAAATGAAACAATGACTTTAGGAATAACACGGGCATTCATAACCAAGAATGTAACATACAATATTTACACCTGACATGTGACAGAAGCGAGCAAGGCCAAAGGATGAAAAGGCAAATTTTAGTGCTGAAAGCGACTCAAGTTCCTTTTCAAGAGCTCCTCCATTGGCGGCTTCTTCACCGCAGAAATGTTTGGGGGAATTTCAGGGAGTGATGGCAATGGTGATGTAGGATAATGATGACAAATTTCCTGTACCAAATCCTTCCTGAATTTTTTGGTTGTAGGTTCAAATACAGACCTTGCCACCCAGTGCTTCTTTCCCTTCAAGTACACCGGCCTGGATAGGACTTGTCCGGTACTGTCTGTCTTTTTTCCTCTCCCAACATTTGAGTTGTGGTCCATGGCAGCCACAATGGACCGGACGACCATGCCTGTTATCACATGACGTAAAGCATATTGATATATACAGGGTGTTTACGACCTAACTTTACAAACTTCTAGGGGTGATAAAGGGGACCAAGACAAACATTTTTGACATAGGAACCCGTGTCCGGAAACGCCATCTAGAGGGGGTTCATAGACGAGGAACGGGTGCGCTCAGACGCGTCACGCAAGAGGCGCTAGTCGAGCGGACTGTTTTGTTCATAGATGGCGCTCGGATAGTAACCAACGATGCGATGTGCCATAACGTGGCAACAGCAGAGCCATCTAGCAACTAAAGTCCGCCTCCTAGGAGACGCGCGGATAGTCAACAGCGGTTCTGTTGTTGCCAGGTTATGGCGTATCGTGTTGTTGTTTACTTACAACGACGCGATACGCCATAACCTGGCAACAACTGCGCGCCATCTATCAACAAAACAGTCCGCTACACTTGCGCCTCTCGCGTGACGCGTCTGAGCGCACTCGTTCCTCGTCTATGAACCCCCTCTAGATGGCGTTTCCGGACACGGGTTCCTATGTCAAAAATGTTTGTCTTGGTCCCCTCTATTACCCCTGGAAGTTTGTAAAGTTAGGTCGTAAACACCCTGTATATTATTTAGTGAGTTGTAGGTTGTGAACACATACCTGTGTAGCTGAAATGTTGCCGCTTTGGACAATATTTGGTTAGGAGGCTGTGGTACCCCTCCAAGCTACCAGTATGACAAAAAAGAGTCAAATTTGCCAATGCCCGAGACAAAGATGGACCTTGCACCACAGCAACCAAGGCATTATATGCAGGTGACCCTTTTTTTAACAAGGCCCGTTTCTTGGAGGCATAGTTGGGCTCATGGATGCAGTGGTGGAAGCGGGTATTGCCGTGCCATTCATGAACACCAATAATATGGCACAACAATGACTCCCACCTCTCCCTGGAAGAAGCGGGGACATTGTAATTGCTTTTCTTGATTGAGTACATGCACAACCAATATTATTCCATCATACTTCAGTTCCACTGCATTCCCTTCACATGTGGCGCTACTCCACCACAGGTGGAGGCCAATGGATGAAATCCATGGGGCAAGATCTTTATTCCCTCGTTTGCGTGCTACTGTGCTAAGCTTCTTGGTCACGTTTTTTGCAACATGCCAAATATCAAACTGGTGCTGTACTTTGGGGTACTGTGTTCTCATCAGTTTTGATATCTGGACATGGCGGTCTGTAACCAGGGTCTTCACTTGAATTCCTGCATCAAGGATTCTGTTAAAGACAGTTACAAAACCCACCTTTTCTAGCTGATTGGCCGAAGTCGTGCCCCCCTGAAAATGGAATAATATCTGAAATAAATATTGCTTGGATAAAGACTGAAATGCATGTACTGTACATACCTGACCAACCTGCACCACTTCAAAGTCAATGACTTTGTCATTTGTGGCATTCATGATGGTATATGTGCAATATTTTGCACTGTGGCCTGGGGAGTCGCATCGGCCATCACCAGCCAGAATTACTGGCTCAGAAGCCTCCTTTAATTCCTGGAACATCATCTCCCTCTCATTTGTCCATCTGTTTAGCAATGCAGGATAGATGTATTCTTTTTGCACCTTGTAGAAAAGACTTTCACTTGCATGTGGCACTTCCAGTGTTTGCAGCAGTTCATGGACTCGCATGTACGTCAGCCCACTCACAACAACACTTGCAGGAAGGATGATATTCCCCAATGCTGGAGAATGTTCATGATCAGTGAGTTTCTGGTCACTCTCCCATTTTACTTGGTGGCCAGTTAAGCATTCCATGGTGACTGTCAACTTGCTGCCATGTGTAATCGGTTCCTTTTCCAAAACAGGGTTGCCGCACTGGATGCACTTAGAGAATAACAGGTCTAATTGCTTCTCATGAACCAGATAGAAGGGACCCCTTCTGCTACTGGGTTGTGTTATGGAGCCTTCTAAAGTTGGGTCATTCAGAGTGGAACAGGTCTCAGAAGTTGCTGTTGTTTCATATGAGGAGTCACGAGGCTCACCTTCATGTTGTGAGATAGTACTGATATCGAGACTTGAACCTGTGGCCAATGTAAGGAGATTTAATCAGTATTTGTATGTAGCAAGTAACACATTCAAAAATTACTACTTCATTCAAGGGAATAGAGTTACATGTCAGTAGGTGAAAAGGATTATAATTTTTTGATTGCTTCATTCTGGGAACTCATATTGCATTGCCTCAAAATGTATTGCTTGCTTGCTTGCTTGCTTGCAATCCATTAGTATATCTCACCTGGGTCAGGCTTTCGTTTGCGTTTAGGAGTAGATGTCAAAGGTCCCTCCTCAAGCTGGATTTCATGAAGAGGGACTCCTCTTTCCATGCAAAGAGGAATGTCCGTTTGACTTGCCTGATTCACTTGCTCCTTTATGTCCATGTGACACTGTACATAGGCATTTGTCATGGCAGGCTGACTTGCCACTTGCAAGCCTGACTGGAAGGAGCAAAAAAAAAATAATGCGTGATTCAAAGTGCATTTCATGTAATGTACTGGTACACAGTGCCATGTCCTACCTACCCCAGCATTTATAGTACTGCTGTTACATAATGCGTCCTGGAGGTGCCTGTTGCATTGCACATGGACATCCTAAAAGGTGTGCAAGAAGAAAGCAAAATCAAGTGTTGTTATAACAACATAAGGATGATACAGGGGTTCAGAATGATAGACCAGTATGTACAGTACTGCTCATAAAAACTGAAACTGAACATTTCGTACTTATTCCAGCTCGATCTAGCCACCACACACAGTAGCCTATGAATTTATGCTCGAAATATGTTAGTTATGGTTTATGTAATCTGTGCCAGTGAGGAAAAAAAAATTGTTTGAATATGCCGCTTGCACACAGTGCTGATAACACATCAAGACATCTTTACCTGTGTGAGGATTATATCCGTCTGACTGGATGCACCTGCACCTTCGCTCACAGATGTGCACTGGAAACATATGTGTGCATTAGAAGATGTCCAGATAATACACTACGCTCCCCATAATACCAGTATGTTACAGCAGAACACGAATGAAATCCATTCATGTTTGTGCTTCTTATTGCATGACTTGTACAGTGATTTGTAATGCATGAAGACAATTTACCTGCATTTGGGTTGTCTCCGTCTGAGTGAATGCATCTGCACCTTCGCTCACAGATGTGCACTGGAAACATATGTGTGCATTACAAGATGTCCAGATAATACACTAAGGCCCCCATAATACCAGTATGTTACAGCAGAACACGAATGAAATCCATCCATGTTTGTGCTTCTTATTGCATGACTTGTACAGTGATTTGTAATGCATGAAGACAATGCTTACCTGCGTTTGGGTTGGGTCCTCATGACTGGATGCATCTGCACCTTCGCTCACAGATGTGCACTGGAAACATATGTGTGTATTAGAAGATGTATGTCCAGATAATACACTATGGCCCCCATAATACCAGTATGTTACAGCAGAACACGAATGAAATCCATCCATGTTTGTGCTTCTTATTGCATGACTTGTACAGTGATTTGTAATGCATGAAGACAATGCTTACCTGCATTTGGGTTGTCTCCGTCTGAGTGAATGCATCTGCACCTTCGCTCACAGATGTGCACTGGAAACATATGTGTGCATTACAAGATGTCCAGATAATACACTAAGGCCCCCATAATACCAGTATGTTACAGCAGAACACGAATGAAATCCATCCATGTTTGTGCTTCTTATTGCATGACTTGTACAGTGATTGGTAATGCATGAAGACAATGCTTACCTGCGTTTGGGTTGGGTCCTCATGACTGGATGCATCTGCACCTTCGCTCACAGATGTGCACTGGAATTATTTGGGCAACCGAGGAAAATACGAATGAAATGGAGGCCTACTATATGTTTCCCATATGCCTACCTGCAGTTTTGGAACAGCATGGGGCTTCAGTACCAGCCTCTTCTGATCTTGCCGGCGGGGAAAAAATGACTGCCTCTCGAAGTGATCTTCACACACTCGGTGGTTTGTCTTGGGTGTATACTCGGGCAACAAATTCAGAGATGCTCGCCAGACTTGCAGTAATTCGTGATTTTGCAAAGGAAAGGCAAAAAGACTTTTACCGGACCTGCTGCCACAAACTACGCAATACCGAGGCGAGCTAGCACCGACAAGGGAACCTCCGGGCTCATACATGCTAGCTGCTCTGAAGTCCAGACCGATATACCTGGCTGGAAACGCCTGGCATGGTCATGCCCGTATCTTTTGGCACCCTTAGACAGATGCGTCATGTTCTGTCGCCTGTCAGGCAGGCTCATTGTTATTGGGATACTCGGACTATAAACAGATGTTGGTGTCCCATCTGGTTTCACTTTGCACTCCTCAACCACTCACGTGGGAAAAGTCACACTTCCGTGCGAAGATGACATCACCACTAATCTTCTGGCTCGGTGGAAAGGTAGAGGACGGTCCGTTTCAAATCCGCGCCTACCGCCCTCTAGTTCTGCCCTCACCTACCCTCAGAGGGTGGCGTCGCCACCTGCTCCGAGCCGTTTGAGCGGGGTTTTCGAACGACACACTTCCAGCCTTCGCCCTGGCCTTACCGTTCGTCTCTCAGAAAAATTGCTTATACCCTCGGAATCAGGATTCCTTGCCCGATTTTTAGAACACAACTTGTATTTTGAGTGGAGTGTCCCTTTAAAGAAAACTTGGTATCAAAACTTCAGTCCTCCTATGAGTTAGTTAAGAAAAGACTCCACAAGCCATTTATGAAACAGAAAAGATATCACAATTGTACATTCTGTCCTCAAAATATACGCTTAAGACTTACTTACTTGTTAGTTCTGCTACACAAACCCCAATGTCCAAAAGGGTTAAGCCGAAAACTGTTCAAGTTTTGGGACGGACCGTACCGTGCAGCCCTGTTATTTTTGAACTTCAAAAATCAGGTCAAATTCATACATTCTTGGCACACCGTGACCGTAGCAGGAAATACTTCCCATCATGCCCTTTTCCTGATCAAAACTCATCCCCAGGTACACCATGTGTGGCAATTAACCTATAGACATGGACTTGTGCTACTGTGTCAACCTTTTGATCTGGCAGTGGAAATGGCTCCTGATATTTTGTGAAGTTGTCGGTAGCCACTAGAATGAATAATACTTTTCTTGTATGTTTGGCATCAAGGCTACAGCAAAGGGAAATTGCAGATTTTTTTGGTCGTCAGGTTTTTTGGTTTTTCAGGGAGCTAATTTTACATTTTTGTGATAGTTTCATTAATTGGTATGTAGTAGTGTGCATTATAGGCACATGGAAAGCAGAAAACTTCATGTACTTGTTGCAAAAGTGGTGATTTGGCTATACAGGGTGGTCCAACTTTTTTGTCCGAACAGCTATTGACAAATTCGGCCTAAGCTGCTTATGTTGTAGTGCGTTCCCTGGCAACCCCGTCCGGCGGGCCAATTCAAACATCAGCCCATGGAGAGCGCTTCCATTGTTGCCACTGTTTACAAATCGAGTGAGTGAGTGCGCAGCAAGGTGTATAGAGGGCCGGTGGCTCCTCTCCAGGTTTGTTTGTGCAGCCCGTCAGCAAGGCAAAAGCGGGTTCAAATTTTCTCTGCCTGGACCTAAGGTCGACGCAAGTGCGCTCTGGCGGAGGCCCAGGCGTTGATAAATATGTTCACTTCTCTACTTTCAGTCTATGGTTCTAGGCCTGGTCAAGCGTCTGTGGTCTCAAAGATTAGAAAATAGAAGAGAGCCTATTCACTTTTTCTTTTGGTGGTCGCCCTAATGTCGATCGTCGCGCGCTCTGTCGGCAGATTTCTAAGCTGATTTCCCCTTCGAGAGGGGCCTCACGAATAAGCAGCTATTTCGGCCCAAGTGGAGGCACCGTGTGTAGCTGCACCGTGGTGCGCAGGCAGAAGAGACCCGTCTCTGGGTTGTCCGCCTCACTCACTCGATTTGTAAACAGTGGCAACAATGGAAGCGCTCTCCATGGGCTGATGTTTGAATTGGCCCGCCGGACAGGGTTGCCAGGTAACGCACTACAACATAAGCAGCTTAGGCCGAATTTGTCAATAGCTGTTCGGACAAAAAAGTTGGACCACCCTGTATAACAGACCTCGGTTATAACATACATTTTTCCTTGGTCCCTTGAAGTCTTAAACCTGGATTCAGCTGTACTTTAAAATAAGCAGCTCCGTACCAGATAGTCACGGCAATGCAACAGGGTTAATATGATTTTTTATCATCAAAATAGTGTCACTGTTACTGCCAGTCTGCCACATTACAAAAGTCACTCTCTCATCGGCACCTTATTCAGCTTATTGGATCATTTGTGGGAATAACAAAAAATTGTTCAATAACACAAATTATATTCCGTATATATACAAAGAGAGTACCGTACGGTAATGATCGATTACATAGTTACATCACGTTTAAATAGTGGTTGGCACCTCTCAGGCGCCACCTCAGTAGTTAAGAGGTAATTGTGCCTTCCGATAGGGTTCGCTAGCTGTTTCTTTAGAGCTAGACTACACCAGGGTCACCTCCATGAGTGCCTCCCCCACCTAGACAGGGTATTGTTTCTCCGGCATATTGGAGCTAAATCAGATAGGATCTGCATGCAGTGAAAAAATGTCATTGAAAAAAAAAATTGGACGCTTGCCAATTTCTATCCTCCAGCATGCAATCTAGCTCCAATATGGACGCCCCATAAGGACTACGTGGAGACAATACCCTGGTTAGGGTGGGGGAGGCAACCATGTAGGGGACCCTGGACTACACTAGACAGTCAGGAGGGGATTCTCCCCAGGATAAGTAAGTCAATAATGGTACACTTTATCTTGTCAATTTATTTTGTGGGTTATAATATTAATATTTTTGTGGTTTTCATTACTACCGTATAACGAGGACTTCATATAGCATATAAAAAGCCAACTGTTTTGTGGAAATATCAGAATTCCTGTGAGAAAAAAATAGTTTCCCAAAAAAGCGTTTCCCCCCCCCCNCCCCCCCCCCCCAAAAAAGCCGGGAAACCCCCTGTTTTTTTCCCCCGTCATTCAAAATTTCCAGCTTTTTTACAACTAGTACTTACACGTGCATTTTCCTTTATTTTAGAGCACTTACGGTTCAGCCTCCGCAAGCAGACCGCTACTCAAGGTTAGGAGATTATCTGATGGGAATTTTAAGAGATGATGTCCCAACGCATCTGAAACTACAGTGTGAGAGACAGCTTATTGCCATAGTTCAAAGCTACTCATTAGGCAACGAAGTGACAGTGTCCGAGATACAGAAATAAAACATTGGCCACATTTAGAATGTAATCATGTTTATCATTACCCACTTTGTTACATAAATAAAACCACAGTGCAGGCGATGAGGCTACATCTGGAAGCTGTTCTTCTGCACCGCTGAAACTGAAGAAGAGCCAAATTGGATGGTACTGGTAGCAAATAATTCCTGTGCATACAAACTAACTCACCTGCATTCTTTTGCTGCGACTTGGGGTAGTACACCATGACTTTTATTTGGTAATGTTTGTGTAAGGTGAATCGACTGCAGTGACTATGGTATGAGCCAGTTGCTTATGCGTATCTAAATTTTTCTTTTCAGAGGATGGAAATATGCAGCTTATTTTCAGCATGGCATCCAGACCAAAACGTGCTACGTGGAACATATGTGCCATGGAGTGTGCTAATGAAGGCTGTTAAAAGAGGTATGTAATATTTATGAAGCAATGCTGAGATGTGATGAACCTAGGCATTTGACAAGGTCATATACCCAGTGGAGGAAAATCAATCCTCCTCCCCCCCACCCCCCTTCTTGGCCTCTCCCCTCCCAATCCCAGCCTTGCCTGCATACCCTACTTTTGTGTCTGGACCTGCCTGGTAGACAGATGTGCATTTTAACAGTGCACTGGTCCAGATGGAGCATAGTGCAGGACAAGTACAGGTAAATGGGCACACCATTTAGATGGGGGCCATACTTGCTTCACTCACAGGCGCAATAACTAATTTTCATCGCAGTTGGTGGACAGCAGGCACTTATTATTGCACAACATGATTTTATTTTAAATATTGATGTCCGGGAGTAATGAGTCAGCACTCGGCAGACTGAAGCTTGATGTACTCCACTCATCTGCCTTCGAAGTGCAGGGTTTACATTGGTCTGGTGAGCAGCATTTCTCCTGATTGCATATTAATCATGTGCATTTGCTTGGTGGCATCTGACCGGAGTTTGATCATAATTTGTTTTAGATACTTCCAACTGGGCTTCCTTCACTGGCACTCTTCATTCAGGAACAGGATTGGGCTGGACGTAACGGAACCATTACATAACTCGTATCATTTTACGGCGACCTTGGTTGCATATTACTAGTACTAGTTAACCTCCTGTGTTGTAGATCTGCGGTTGGACATGGTGCATGTTGTGGCAGTGTGGTTTTATTTGCCCCGGGGACAGTCTCGAGCTCTGTGTGTGGTGGTTTAACAATGTGTGGTTTGTGTTATTCGCATGCTGTTTTGGGCGGGGGAAAAATAACTAGGGAAACTGCTTTCCACCCACCCACCTCATTATGCTCATTTGGACTGTCTAATGCTTTCCAATTAGTAGTTGCAGGATGCTGCTGGAGAACATGTGGCGGCTGGCCTGCTCGATCATTGCTGGAGATCTTAGGAGAATGCGACTGGGATGGTGGTGGTTGTGTGCAGTCTGATCTAATGTGTTTCAGGTGGACGGACTGATTGAACTGATGGAAATCCAGGAAGAATTTCAGTGACGTCGTAATCCACCGTGACTGAAAACTAGGCATCACATCGATTGCATCAGATAATGACCAACAGCAGCAACACCTGAGTCATCATTCACGCCATCCAACCTCACAATGTTCATCGGACACAACAAATTAAATGCGGTGAGCAAAAGTCATTTATAAGCATAGCCACAGCTAATTAGGTGATGTCACCATAATTATTTGAACAATAGGTGGATTTATATTTTTAAATTCCCTTGCTAGTCTGATATATTGCTTCCAATGAATGTGGCAGTGACATCGTATGCCTTTGGAAGTCCATTTAGCACCAACTCCCATCATTAAGTGCGGTTTGACCTTCACTAGACAGGAGCAAGCCACATCATATCACGCATGGACTCAGACCAAGGAGGAGGAAGAGGAGGCAGAAGGGACACTTGTCCTCGCTGCTTGTGCCTTTTGTTGGGCACATAAGTTGGGTTATTGAGTGTGTGTGTCATTTGCTTGGCACTCGTAACAATGCCACATTGACATGCACATGAATATTGGTCAAGTAGGGTAAATTGGCCACTTTAAATGTTTTGCTGCATGATGGGTGTTGGGTGTCACATTGTGTGGTTGTCACAGACTATTTCTGCACCAATATCTTGAAATATTTTTAATGGCCACATGAGTGATTCATATGATCTAATGTGTGTGTGTTGAGTCATTTGAGGTCTCTGCTGTTAGCTGGAGAAGACTGGACTGCTCGATCATTGGTCTTAGGAAAATGCTAATTTGTTCGATGTCTGATCTGTGGATGAGTTTCAGGTGGATGGACTGATTGGACTAATGGACGTTCAGGAAGAATTCCAGTGAGGTTGCGATCCACCATGATTGAAAACAAGGAAGCGCATCGATTGTATCAGGTAATGAACAACAGCAGCCAACGGGTTGGCAAAGTCAATCAGGAGGTGAACCACAGCGAGTCTGCCACAGAGTAAGTAAACTTTTAACTGAACTGTGAGATGTTCCCATCTGCCCAATTCCACTATCCATTATAGTCAATGCAATGCACATTTCCTAATGCAAAATGACTGCATGCTGATTGATGGGGCCTGCAGGAGACTCTCCAGGTGATGTGACCTTAGATCTTCTGAAGCCATGAGGATACCAAATGGGATGGCAAAGAATGGCGACATCCAGACAGCCCAAGTGACTTGTGCAACTTCAGCCACACTGCCAACTATTATTGTGAGAATGTGGTTGTGATGCTGAATTCGGACTAAAATGTGACTGACCTTCAGGTTTATTAGCCATGGGGGAGTGTCTGAAGACTTCTCTACAAGGTACTGAACTTGTGTGACTTCAGGAAAATGCAAAAACTACATCTGACATTGGACAGCTGCTGAATTGACACATTGTCTTCAAGTCCAGCCTGTAGGTGTTTCAGAAAGATTTTGCGTGAGTGAATGCGTGAAGTCAATTGCCTTTGAATCAATTGTAAGGTATGTGTTTCCTTTTGTCCAGCTGGAGGTGTTGATGTGGCTGCTGCGTCATGGAGGGCCAGTGGACATTGATGGGATGGGTCTACCTGGAAAGAACAAGTGACTCCTTGGGTCGTAGGTGGCTTATGTACAGCATGTTTCCGATGGAGGATGCTGTCAGACGGATTCTATTGGGATTTCAACGATTTCCCCTTGAATCTAATGTGCCAGACTTTCAGGTTGACTGGCAAGGAGAATTTTGTGCTGCCCATTGGGCTTAAATGATGGAAGGAAAAACTCGGCACACCAGGACTCGAGCTCTCCGCAGGTCAAAAGTGGTCGACCGAGAAGCTTGAGAGCAAAAATGTTAATGTGAGTGATTATTTAATCGAAATCTTTCAGGGTGGCCACAATATGGTCGTCCCATTGAAACAGTTAATTGGCAATCTCTAGGTCTAAGATCTTATTATTGCCTGCCAAAATCCCTGTTTGACTGGGGGAAATAGCACCGCTTGAGACCAACAAATCCACTTGGGGAAGTAAGATACGATACTGTTTTATTAATTTATCTGGCCATGTGCAACTAGGCATCACAATTAAAATTTGCATTGAGATTAAATTTTTTTGCCCATCTTCCATTGAGCTATTGACTAATAAATTCACATAGTGTATTAGGGCTGGGTGAATAAAACTTGACCTTGTCGCACTGATGAGACCCTGTCATTGAGGAACCACATTAAACAACAGCTGATTTGCATCTTGGTCTGTTAAATGGGCCAGTAGGGAGTTAAATGAAGAGGTGTGATCAGCACATGCAATAGTAGTGCTTGTGGTATGCCAAATTAGAATGTAGCATCCATCAGTGTCGTCATTTAGTTGTGCACAATGCAACGGAGCCAAGAAAGGTGACAATATGTTGTGGCTACACAATAATGGGAATTGAAAGTGAAGACGACTGATCAAATGTGTTCATTTTCAGATGAATCAAGGCCAGATAAATCAGCATTGACCCCCATCCACAATAAAGAAGAACCTTCAAGAATGTGGACTATTTGACAGCCATCATGACGCAACACTCCTATCAGACAATCGCTGCCTCCCAATTCGACCCACTTTGCATTAGAGCCCAGCTCATCAGTCTTGCTTCGCTCTTCAGACCAGGACTGGATTGCTGCTGTCAGCTGGACTCCTGATGAGTGAAGGACTCAGTACTGGTGCTAACCATACCTCGATGAGCACCAAGATGAAATGTCTGCATGCACACTGCCAGAGGATGCATCTCTCAAGCCGGAGGGCAACACCTGACCAAGATAAGTTGAAGGATGATGTTTCGACAAGCTATTTTAGTCATTTTCCAGTGCATTAATTTCTCAGGTTGGGAGGAGTGAACATTGGACAGCCAATCACCGGTGTCCATTTGGCACCAACTCCCATCCTTAAGTGTGGTTTGACCTTCACTAGACAGGAGCAAGAGATGTGGTTACCAACCCATTTCACACGTGATGTTTATCGCATACACAGCCTTGTGAACTGGTAGCCAACTCTGCTGCTGCTTCACCACATCTTCTTATGGATGTGACTCAATCAGCCGGCAGTCACTGCAGACAAATAAGCAGGCGTAGCCATGCAGAGTGAGATGAAGGCCATTCAGGTTTCTCATTAGTTACGCTGCAGAACATTTCATTCCAAGAACATTTTTTCTTTCAGGGAAGAGGTGACTAGACGAACATCAGGTGGCAATAATCAGGGATACAACATGGGAACCCCCTCTTCAGATGACAGCTATTGAAGTGCACATCCATGTGAGTACGTCTAGTTGTCTGCGATGCCTTGGATAATAATCGCTGTGCGTATCAGAGGTATGCAGCTGTGTAGTCCATCTGAATCTTGGACTGACCTGGTGATGTGGTGTCCCTCTGCCCAGTGACATCCCATGTAAACAATCAATCCAACCTGTCTGTTTTTGATATTAGTGGACCAGTTGTGCAACCAAGCAAACCAATCATTGAATCCCACTTCATTATTTTGAGATTGCAGGTGCACATTATCTTCCATCCAGTTCCACTAGCAACCATGTTTTAATATGCCACCATTGCTAGGTCGTTGAGCAGTTATATACTGGTGCCACCAGCTAGATAGTGTGTACATCAGACGGAGTGTCGTCGTGCACCTGGTGCATCTGTCGGCAGCCTGGACCAACCGTACCTTCTGATCAGAAGCTTCAGCCTGATGACTATGAGCTCCCATGTCGAGAGTCGTCATGTGTGCTGCCGGATGTTATGTCTCAGTCTAAATGGGATTTAGACCAGGCAAATTCATTTCAAGTTCTCAGACATTGCATTAAATTTCCTTCAGGGGTAGTGAGATTCTAATTCGAATGTTGTTTATAATTTACTTATGATGTGGAAGAACGAGCAGAACTTGACGACAGGAGGGATCGTCTGCAGCCTTCCATCGTCAGTGGACATTTCGAGTCATCCAGCAGATGAAGAGGACTCAGCACTTCACATCTGGAGGACAAGGATGCTGCGAATGCTCGATCTAATTAGGGACAGTAAATTATGATCATCTACATACATCCCATCGCTCCCTCATCTCCCACTTCCTTGCACGTTATTGTGTCACTAACATGGGATTTAACAACTTGTATGTTTAACATGTTGTTGTGCACTTGCATTCCTTTATAACCAACCTGTAGGCATGACCGGAGCAGCTCTCTCAAGACAAGGAGACCATTTGGGGTTATCCCTTACTTATTAATATTTTATGGTCATTTGTTTCAGGATTACGTCAACTCGGATGTAGGCTGTGGACCAGCACTGCTAC
>JYFJ02007254.1:0-16255 GCA_000934665.2 Catajapyx aquilonaris
CGCGAGGTCCCGCGACGTGGCGGCTATCCTGAGGCGAGCTCGCCAGCTTCTGGCGACCTAGCGGCAAGCTCGCGGCTATGTTAAATTTTGGTAAGGGTGTTCACGCTGCATGCTGGACACTCGGAGCTGGACAACACTGGAGCTTGCTTTCGAGTGTGGGACAAGTCACAGCACTATGACTGGAGCCATGTGTCATCCATCGCCACAAACGGTTTGAAAAAACCACCGCCCTCAATGCGATCGAGTTCCAAGCGAGGGCAAAATGGTGGGTCTTTTGCACCTCAAAGAGATGGCGAGGAACCAGTGAGGATGCCAACTTCCTGAGACCTTTCAGTCTTTCAGAGTCCTAAGAAATCTCCAGTGTTGTCCATCTCCGAGTGTCCAGCATGCAGCGTCCAACAGCTCCAAGCGCGTCAAGATCGGGCCTTCTAGGGCGATGGTGCGGTGGGGGGGAGTCATGATCCCCTTTTGTTTCCCTACCTCCCTCGCGATATGGGCGACATATATATGCCAAATCAAATTGTAATCGCCCGAGCTTCAAAGCTCAGCAAAGGTCATCTCTGTAATTATGTGTTACCGTTTTTGAGTTAAAAAATACGCGCCATGAATTATGAATCAACCCACGTATTCAGAGTGTTCCCTGTAATTCTATCAAGACTTGCAGGGGTAGTAGAGGGGACCAAGACAAGTATATTTCTGCCGTCAGATATGAGAAGACCGTAACTCAACGTCCACTTCCCCTTGCGGCGAGAAAAAAAGCAGTGGTACCAAAAGCACCCAACAGGTGGAGTTGGGATGCCGTTCCTTTTTCCCCCTTCCCCCAACTTGGATGCTTTCGGTAACACTTGCTTTCTTTTCTCGCCGCAAGGGAAGTGGATATTGAGTTACGGTCCTCTCACATCTGACGGCAGATTTGACATAGGAACCCGTGTCCGGAAACGCCATCTAGAGGGGGTTCATAGAAAAGGAACGGCTGCGCTCAGACGCTTCACGCGGGAGGCGCTAGGCGAGCGGACTGTGTTGTTGATAGATGGCGCTCGGAGAGTAAACAACGATGCTTTGTGCCTTAACCTGGCAACAACAGAGCCATCTAGCAACTAAAGTCCGCCTTCTAGGAGACGCGCGGAGAGTAAACAGCGGTTCTGTTGTTTACTTCCAACGACGCCATACGCCATAACCTGCCAACAACTGCGTGTCATCTATCAACAAACAGTCCGCTCGCCTAGCGCCTCCGCGTGACGCGTCTGAGCGCACCCGTTCCTTGTCTATGAACCCCCTCTAGATGGCGTTTCTCGACACTGGTTCCTATGTGAAAAATACTTGTCTTGGTCCCCTCTACTACCCCTTCAAGTCTTGACAAAGTTACAGGGATCACCCTGTATAACAGCTGAATGATTATTATTTATAAAGTGCAAAGGTTAAGACGAAATGGGGAGGCATGGTGGCCGATCTGGTAACAGCTTAGAGATGCCCTCTATTTCGTTTCCAGGAAGGTTCTGTTCCTAGAATTTTTTGTACGATTTTTTTCTTATTGATTTTTCGGGATTCAATGGATATTACAAAATCCGCATGTTTTGTTTCCCATTCTTGGAGTGTATTCTGGATTCTGAGAGTGATTTCCCTCTGCGGCTGTCTCTCAAGGATTTGGGGATTTCATGAGTCTGAAATACAGACGACGAAAAATAGGCAAGTTGCCCTTAGAGCTTCCGATTGATTCCTCACACAGTTTTGTGTACCGGTACCTAAATTTTGAATATTATCAGGCATTTCTGTAGCTGACACCTTTAAAAATTCAAAGTGGAATGCATTGCATACAGGAGAATTTTCGGCGACTTATCTCTCCACTGACAGAGATCTCAAGATAGAAGACCTTACCCAGAAAATGTTAAGAAGTTGTCATAGCAACACTCTTATTGCGACAACATGTGGCAACCTGCCACGTGGTTGCCCCTGCTGGTAACCCTGCCATGTAAAGCAGGCAACCGTGTACAGTACACTTGCGAGTGGTACTCCCAGGTAGTCCTTAGGTACTATATCGCCCAAAAAGATAGAGACGATTTTGCATTTGACTCAAGTGCAACTTGCACTTGAATCAAATGCCAATCGTCTCTATCTTTTTGAGCGATATAGTACCTTACTCTTTGGTACTCCTTGGTACTCTTTGAATTTGGTATTCCAGTGTACACTTTTCAGTCGTGTGGTTACCCCCTTGGAATAAGGCTTGTAGGTGTATTATACGTATAATAGAGGAATTGAGACAACATAAAAATTGATAAAGCAATGTAATGCAGCTAGTAATGTGTCAGAGAAGACAGCCAAGCCTGAAATTGCATTAATCTCCAGTCGATGTGAATGACTGTTCATCCCTGTGGTAATAATTGGGAAGGCCATTTACACGCCTTTTTTCCGGCACATTTCCCTTCATTTCCAATCCCCTCTGAACATTGTCTTTCTGCATCAATTCCCATTAAAACGCGGGGACGCGAGGGAATAAATAATTTTTCTTTCCTTATCAATAGAGTCGTGGAGAGATAATGAGCCTAACTTTTGCCCGGAATCGGCTTTTGCGGGACTCGTTGGTTGGGTTTTAGCTGGTTGGGGAAACTCAGGCAAGATGCAGCTATATGGAGGACCCCGAGGGGCATACCGCCGTGAAATTTCTCAATTACTAGCCCTATATCGAGTAGGGATTAAACACTTCAGAGTTTGCGTGAACAATGGCAATTGGAGGATTCCTTCTGCGGGTTGTGGGTTGCCAGAACAAAGGAATCGCGCCTTGCCGGGACAGAGAAACGGTTCTGGAGCGCCCCAGTAGGTGGCAGTTATGTAACCGATGCCCGACTTATAGGAAAAAAAACATAAAATAAATAAATTGGTTAATTACGGCTGCATTGGCTTATCTCCCTGCCAGTGCTACCGTCTGAGTACACTAGGTACACTGTAGGTGGAGCATGAGAAAGACCTGGATCATATTAAGGAGATCACTCCGAAGAAGCTCAGATTCAGACTAATATTTCAGAACACTCGCCAAAATTGCAATTTCTACCAAGGCTGAGGAAAGAGTTTTTCTGGAAATTTGGGTCAAGAAGTTGAGGCCTTTGGATGCGGTATTATAATATACTACAAAACTCAGGAGTATTTGACGAGGAGTTTTTATTAACACTGCAGTTAATTCGAGTCGTGCTAATACACTCTTCTCACCAAAGAAGGAGTCCGGATTGAAAAGGCAAGTCCGGATTCCAGTGCCAGAATGACCAGAAGAATAGTGTGCCATTCCAGGAGAATACCTGCTCCGGAATGTCCTTGCCTGCTTTTGTGCGCGGCCAAAGGGACCTGAAAGTTAATATATTCTCTGCGTTCCATCAATTACAGAGAAAGGCCTCGTTCCAGCCATGGGCATATACGTATATACTGGCTTGCAGAGGATTCTGCTATTATTCTGTCATGCATGCAACAAGCTTTGCTGATGCTGCTGCTCCTGCTTCCTTTCCTTTTATTTCTGGACATGGCATTTGCGGAACCTGCAGCATAGCAGTCAAACAATAGCTGGGCCAGGACTGCAACCCTATTGATGCAGCAGTAGTGAAGAGATTCAATTTACTATTTGCGTTGTGTTTCACGTTCGGGACCTTTATTTAGGTGGAGACAGGACAACCTTATGTACGGAACTTGTGCATTTAATACTGTACATAGTGGGACAACCGCTCTACGATATAACGGAGTCGCCAATCTCCTATTTTCTTTCCGTACTCAACACTTTTCCGTTTTATGCGACATAAAGACTATAATAATTAGTGCATTGAACAACTCACCTCAAGACCACACCAAAATTCCCAAATGGATGTGTTTTCAATCTCAGCACGCGTTTTGAGAAAAAAAGGGGCTTTGAACGTCATACCTGTGAAATTTATTCAGTGTTCTTTTCGGTCAGTTATGGCAGAAGTATGCAGATTTCACCTATGTGATTTTAACTGAATGAAGTAGATCCTTTAACTTAGGAGTTTAGGTATAATTATGTTCCTGGGCTTAGCTCAATTTTGACATTTTTGTGGGTTGACAAAATTATTATTGCAGAACACGGTCCATGCATACCATTTGTGAGTTAACTTTTCGGTCATTTGTGGCAGAAGTATGCAGATTTCGCCACCCTGATTTTAACTGAATGGAGTACTATCCTTTGGGCGCATGTTCCTGGCCTTAACTCAATTTTGCCATTTTTGTGGGTTGACCCATTATTGCATAACATCGTCCGTTTTTACCTTACTGTCATTGATTGGACCAAAGCACAAGACATTTTCCGCTCTATAACTGCACACTTGTCCTAAGCATACGGCCTTCTGCTGGTGTAAAAGGTGGAACTTTCACACAGGTGCGGTGCGGTGGTACAGTAGGCCTACCTCAAGTGCTACAAAGTACTGTAACCTGAAATGGAGCCGGGAGCGTGGTACAATTTGGTTTATATTATCCAACTCGATTAATAACACTTTCTTCACCTGTTTTGTGCAAGATGTCCACACAGGAGGGTGAGTAATAATGACTTTTGGATTCTGTTCGATCACAATATATTGTCCAATTAGTATACAAAAATGGGGTATTCAGCAGAGATAGACAAATGATATGGCAGGGAAGGGATGCTGCGGGCATCTGCTCGCAACGTGGCTGCTCGGAGGCTTCTGCTCGTACTGCTTCTCGGAAGGCTTCTGATGCTCTTACTGCTGCTCATGCAGGCTGGACGTAATGGCTGGGAGCTCCAACCGTCGAGACTTCCAAATATCGAAGCCCCGGTATCTGATCCGCTGTGGTACACTGGGCCCCGACGATGGAGGGGCCCAGTGAAGACTGGCTGCAGCAACGCGCCCCAATGGGAGGCGGTTACCGTGAACTAGGAAGGGTGTTGCCTTATATTGGGCTACAGGCGCACGTGGTGCTGGGACCCCAAGGTTTGATCGGAAAGGTGGAGTCGAGCTGGAAGCGGTCGAATAGGATAGTCTAATCTCTAAGTAAGTGTAAGGTGAGAGGGACTCTCACATTTTGTACACACACCTGGTAATGGAAGTTTTGGTCCTGCCTGTACATAATTATTCATATTATAATTTATGAAGCAATATGCCCGACTCCTTCTTAATCATTCTATCCTCAATTTAAAAGTGTGATATGATGAATACTTTTAATAAACTCCACTAACCTCCCTCATCGCGAGGTAGTGCATCACTTACATTGATAAGCAGACGCAGGCATCGACACCCGTAATGTTGTAAGTTACGTGTCACTCGCTCACAACTTACTGATATCAGCTTGGCAACAGCAGCAACCATATTGGACAACGCCTCTCTGGAACTAGAGATTCCTGTGTACAAAATGAAACCACTTCGTAAAGTAAAAGTAGACTGTATTAAAGTGACGAGGAAATCACCCAAACAGCTGTGAACACAACACTACCGGTATGTAATGATGGTGTTAATGCTCATTTAATTCATTTGTAACATATAATTTAAAACATACTTTTTGCATTACTGACACTGTCGTTACTGATAATAATTATAGAGTGAAGTGGGGGAAGTGCACACCCGGGGTAAGTGCACATATTGTGCCGCCATATTGGAATGAAAATGGCTGACGACACCAAAACGCGTCAGCTATGTAGCTGCACAATGGCGGCACAATATGTGCACTTACCCCGGGTGTGCACTTCCCCCACTTCACCCTACAGTATTTGGGTCATTGTGTTTTGCGCTAGTTTCGGGATAAATCTCCGGAGATAAGTTATATTGAAATGCCACGTTTTTCGTGCAAATATTATAGGCTCTCGTCATTGTTGAGTAACGACATCAGTAGCAATTTTTGCTGATAAAAGTCTATTTTCAAAATGTGTCATTCACTTTCAACATGTACCGTAGGCTATATTCTTTCGCCTGTAAACATACGTAATATGGGAAATGAGATGAGGGCTTCAAGAAACTGCTTCAGAATCAATTTTATCACTTTACTCATCATAAATAGACAAGTTTATTTTTTCCTTCGCATGACCATTTTATAGCAATAGTTTTGCTCTCTTTTTTTGCATTTGTTGCGCCTTCAAAGGGAAGTGTTGAAGGACCCTTGAATATCGCGTCTGTCAAAGCGGAAGAGATTGCAGGCGCTCGGGTTTGTAAACGATAACGTCAGAGAGAGAGAAAAGTGTTTTGTCGGGTAGGTGGAGTAAAAAGGAGGTAAGGGGGGAGGGAGGAAAAAAAACCAACCCTTTTTTTGGGGGTTTCCAATCAACATGGCATCGGCTTTGATTCGATTCTCTGCGCATTAGTTTCTGCTCCATTCGGGTGGAAAAGGCTGCCTGAAAATGGAAATTGAATTCCGCTCGTTCCTAAAACATAAAGGAAGTGTGGATCCGGACAAGATAATGCGGTTAATTATTGACTGCATTGTTATCAGTTGGAAGATGGAGCCCATAATACTGAGGAACTCGGCTATGAAATGCACTAACCTGCAAAAATGCGTGAAAAATTGTAATAATGCTAGATTTGAGAACTTCTTATTCTTTATCTTCGGCATTTATTATCATCGTTAAATATGTAATGAGTTATTTTTGAATGCCAAGAATGCCAACAGTTTCTTTAAACGATAAGATTATCATCGCTTAAAGAAACTGTTACTTGTCTTGGCTTAAATTGTCATGCTTGTAAAAAAGATACTTGCCATTATTTTTATATAGTGCGATGTGAAATGCTTCTTTCAAGAGTCGAAGTATTCAAAATGAAACATGAAATTCAGAACAATAAGAGTCATATTTATGTCAAAATTTAGGTAGGCATTGTTCAATAGAGTCTTCAATAGAGTGTATACAAAGCTTATAATACCGGTATCTGGGGAGGTGCAGATGGCCGAGATGGCAACGTCTCGGCTTGCTGAGTGAAAGGCCCCAGGTTCGATCCCCGCCTGGGAGTTCCCTTCCACCTGCGTCGGGGGGTCTCTGACCTGCACCTTGGAGGTGTCTGGCAATCTAACCTCCTGGGGAACAGCACAATCATGACCCCTTTACAGACCTTGCACTTTGTAACGGTATTCCCACTTGCCCTGCCATCTAACAATTCATCCAGCCCATCATATCCGAGCTATCCCTTGCATTGTCCTCCACCACTCAGTCCAATTCCTGCTCCCTACCTCCCGTAAAACTTTCCCTCAAACTTGTATGATGCAATGAAGGACACCCTTATTGCCCAACTGCCCAACGATCCTCTCTTGACCTCGCCACCCCCCCCCCCCCCTGGTTTTTGGGGAATCCTCCAGTCCTCCCCTCACTATACAATGTACTTGATATTTGTGTCAATACATACTTTCCAACTACTCTCGACTCCATATTCTTTCCTTTCACCCCCTGTGACACTTACCCTCTGACTTATTGGGTGAAAAGTGTCGCAACTTGCACCCCATGTTCCCTGCTCAAAAATCCCTATCCTTACCCATGTCCCTGTCTCCTTGCACCGGTGAGCGAAGAAAAAATAGTACATAGTTACTAGAAAACTGATGGTGGTGTGCCACCCCCCTAAAAAGGCTCCGCCTTATCACGGGGTAATTTATTATAATAATAATAATAATAATGATGATGATGATGATGATGATGATGATGATGATGATGATGATGATGATGATGATGATGATGATAATAATAATAATAATAATAATAATAATAATAATATCTCGTATCCTACGCCATTTAAATTGCCAAAGGAACTTGCACCAAAGATTGCGACCAGAATATTGTCACAGGTCAATCAGGTAAGATATTCTAAGGGTTATTTGCAAGGTTGTTTCATGTGCAGGAGCAGGAAAAGTAGGCCTATCGTAGAGTTTGGCACACAATTCCTCGTCTTCATCTTTCAACCTGACTTATCTTCAGCCTGGGCAATATCTTGTGGATTTTCTTTTTCTCAATTTTTCAAAAACTTTTTTCTTCACCTCCATAGCATCATTTCAAGAAGCTCCTGCATCGGAGGGCCCTTCTCCACTTGGCAGAAACTCTATGAAAAAAATTGCACCGAAACTTTTAATTTCACTTACACTCGGCTGGAAACACCTCCAGACAGTGAATGATTGCTCGAGATGGCGCCAGAGAGAAAATGAGAGAGTTTTTGCGGATGACGGGAAAGATGTGCATGAGGCCTTAATAAGAAGAAGTCGCAATTAGGTACTTGTCCATGAGATTGTTGGCCTGCACCGAGTGCATTTCTCTGTTCTCATCCAGATTGCAATTTCCTCCGCTCACTCATTAAGAGTGCTTTCCTTGCTCCTATTGCTCCCAGCCTGCTACCTGACTCCAAACACTTGATCCTGTTTGCTTTTGCCTCGCCATAGTCTCCAGAATAGTGGGAAGAGAAAGACCCAAAAATGGAAGACTAAGGCGAGAATCTCCTCCCCTTTCTTTGGGTGCAAATTCCTTATCTGCCTGTATATTATATTGCTCAACGTTAACCCTGCGTCGGTGACGTGGGGGCATTTTGACCCCAGCACCATATTTTTAAATGTTTAATTATAACTCAAGAAATTTTGGTCATTTTCGTTTCTCCTTTTCGAACTTCTTCAATTGGTTACTGGTTTGAAATTTTAGAGCAATTACCGCGATCACAAAAAATTAACTACTAAATGATGCAGCAGGGGAGAGGTGGCCGGGAGTTACGGATATGTGTTGGTGCAGGGGGGGGGGGCACATTTCGTAAGATTAAGATACGGTGAGTCAATTAAATCCACTTTTTGCCAAATACAATATCTGTACTTATTGTGCCATTGTACCATATCGCAAAAGACGCTAAATCTCTCTTGAAGGTGCGAAAAAAGTTCAAATACATTTGGGGACAAAATGCTCCCACGTCACCGGATAAGGAACTTTTCTCACGTCACCACCCGAAGGTTAACAGGCACTGGTTTCATCCACATGATACCTTCCAAGTGTGAACTTTTTATCCCTACAATGGTCTGTGTTGTTGAAATTTTACAGCCCTACAAGTGGTTTGAGATCTCCTTTTCCGGTATTTACTTTTTTGCATATTATTTGACCCTCAAATAATTCAGAAGGTCGATTCGACACGTTTCAAGCGCGGAGGCCATTCAAGATTTTTCGTTTTTTGTGTGGGTATGAGGTCCGGGCGAAAAGAATCAGGTTTCCGCAATCACGTCCTTTTGTTGTCAGAGCCGTTCCCCTTTGTCGAGTCGACTCTAGTTTCCGGTATGAAAATGGTTTTTGTCGAACAATGGCCATGCATGGAGGGTAAGTATAGATGCCATTAACAGAGCAAAGTTTGTACACTGCGGGCTTCAAAGTGAGCGGTACCGTGCACACTAGGGCGGACAAAGTCATTTTCAAGTAAGGGACCGCACTTCATTTGAGATAGGATGCTGCAAAATTTATGGGAAGTAGCCAAAGGGAAAGGGCTATTCTTTGACGTAAATGAAGGCAAATGTGAAGTGCTGATTTACCTAGTTTGACAGATTTTGGTGACGGCCATGTCAGAGTACAAAGGTTTCATGAGTGGTCTTTCACTGTGATAGAATACATGTATTTCTCCACATGTAATTGGGGTTAAGGGTTGCCTTCAAAAATATATAATACTAAGGTTATTTATACGTTTTTATGAGTTAGTTTGGTCAGTTGTGTGAACATCAATTAAGGGAAAATCCCCAACCAATGCAATATGACATTGAATGCAATATTCAATATAACTGCCGTCTGTCTCTCCTTCCAGTTATACAGGGTGTTTCAACTATTTTGTCCGAACAGTTATCCGAAATATTGCACTATAAGCTGCTACTTTGTAAGCAGTGACTTGCAACCAGTTTGTCGGCTTCTTGCGCGTGAAAGACCAAATTCGTCCTCGGAGAGTTTTCGGAAATATCGGCCAGCCATGTCCAGCTTCATTTTAAGGGTCATTCAAAAAATCTTAAAATGGTCCAAGTTTGAGATAAATTAAAATCAAAATTGGAGAGCCAAATTTTGACTTTAAATTTTTGATTCTCGTAATCATCAATATGGCCATCCCATAGAGCGTTAAAATAGGTATCTAACGCACACATCAAGTTTCGGATTTGTACTTATCCTCTTGGAGTTATGGTAATCCAAGTGACTGCATGTGAAGCAAAAATCCGTATAAATTGGTAGATTCCGCACACTGTAGTTACGCAACCACGCAACGCAGAGGTATAATAATTTGGCTTCCTGCATAGGTCGATGAGTAGTACATGTCACTAAATTTTGGTCAAGGTCCTCAAAGATTTGTCGGAAAGGTGGGCCGCTTGACGTGGGGTATACAGGGTGATCAAACTTTTTGTCGTTTTAGTTATTGACAAATTCGGCCTAAGCTGCTTATATTGTAGCGCGTTACCTGGCAACTCCGTCCGATGGGCCAATTCAAACACGAGCATGTGGAGAGTGCTTCCATTGTTGCCACTGTTTGCCAACAGTGGCAACAATGGAAGCACTCTCCATACGCTGATTTATTATATATATAGGGGTGGCGATAATCAAAAAGAGTGGCCAGTTCCAGTTATCGTACAGATCCCAAATTTTGTACAAAAATTGGCCCTCATCTGAAACCCCCAGGAAAAGTCTAAAACCGTAAGTCGCCCATCTTGGGTCCAGACTACCGCCATTCAAACACGAAAAAAATTCAACAAAAATGCAACAATGCCAATACATGATATATGGTCTCCATAGTACCAATGTATTGACATTGTTACAAAGAGAATTCTAGAGGCAAGACGTGTCTTTCTCTCACTCCCTATTCCAAACCAAACTCTTGGCTTTGTTAACAGTGCAGTTGGGTCTGTAGTCACAGTCAGTGTGACATACCACACCGATGCGCCATAAAAAGTTAAATCTGTAAGAACTACATTTTCAATCGGTCAGGAGTTAATACTGGTTAATACCAATCAAGAGCAAATTTCAAATTACGGCAAACGCATTCTTCCATATGAAACAGTTCCCAGACAGTTCGTGACGGCATCACGATTCATAAGAGCCAGGGTTTGAGCTTAGACAGTGCCCTTTTCGACATTGGCTCGTCACTTTTCTGTTGTGGTCAATTCACTCAAATAATAATAATAATAATAATAATAATAATAATAATAATAATAATAATAATAATAATAATAATAATAAGGGTTCCTAGGAAAAAGGGCCTCATTCCATAAATACTGAAGAGGAGAAATACAAAAATATGTATTTCTAGCCTCTGGATTACATTCTAATCAAAATTTGAAAACATGCAAGATACAGTGACAGCACTGGAGTTTGAGTATCACCAAAACAAAGAATATTGTACCAACCTAAGTACGGTATGATAAAAGAATTATTAATTATTCACTTAATGGAAGGAGGCCCTTCTTACCCAAGGCCTTATATTTTGAGGCCCTAAATGAGGGGGAAGGAGGCCCTTTTCGGACACAATTTCTTTTCCACCATGAAGCTTTGCAAATCTTCTACAAGATGGTAGCGATATCTCAATTTCTGAATTTTGTGGAATGGGGCCCTTTTTCCTAAGAGCCCTAATTATTCTAAGAGGCATCCAAAGGTCCCTGACCGAGTCTGGGCTGCATCCAAATATGTACATCGGGTTCTAGAGGATAACCAGACAGATCTGCAATGTCAAGTCTCATACCATGCTGCCGGTGGTCGGGGGGGGGGGGNGGGGGGGGGGGGGTCGTCGTGGACAATACTCAAGGTGAATGCAGCGCCAATAGATTCTCGCGACAAGGACATTGGCTAAATTTGGCAGCTAACTTTTTACTTTCTTCGTGTCATTCATTCATTCAACCTTGATTCAACTTAAGAAAAAGTGGGGAGATCCCCCTCAAAAAGACACTCGTAAAAAACGCGCCAAGTTGTCTACCGAAAAAACCTGTGAGAGAGTGTCTGGGAGCCAAGCCTTGTCCACTCCGCCGTACAAAGTCGTGAGATCGTGGTGGACGCCAAGCCTTTCTTCGAGGCTATAAGCTAAGTGAAATGACTTGGCCGGACTTGGTTCACGGGCACGAGGAACAATGCGATACGCCGTTTAATACAATAGAAAGTAAACTTTTAACACTCATTGGTAGAGCCATTACCCAAAAATGTGACCTTCGAATTGAATATTTACTTTAAACTGTCAATGGTGGAGCAGTAAGGTAAAAACTCCACCTTAAACGTACATATACCGCACATGATTACAATCTCGGTTTATTAGACTTGAAAATTGAGTCGTACAGCTAAAATTGGGAGAACAGTATAACTTTACCAAATTCCAGCGAACTGAACGCGTATTGTTCCTCGTGCACGTGAACCAAGTCCGGCGAAGAAAGGCTTGGCGTCCACCACGATCTCACGACTTTGTACGGCGGAGTGGACAACGCTTGGCGCCCAGACGTACGCTATCTCACAGGTTTTTTCGGCAGACGACTTGGCGCGTTTTTTTACGAGTGCGTTTTTGAGGGGTCATACATACAAGAATATAACAGAACCAGGTTGGCGTAGTGGTTAAGGAGTCCGACTGCTAATCGGGAGGTTCTGGGTTCGAATCCCGGGGCCTACGATCCTGACCGTGGTTTTCTGTGAGTTTCCACGGTCCCCCCAGGATAATTCCGGGGTCGCTTCCGTATAATAGGCCACAGCTGCTTCCTTCCTTCCCTATCCTTGGTCCCATCCTCGTGTGAAAGTTTCAGAAATAATTTGAGCGGTAAAATGGTGGTATCCCACCTAATGGAGCGCTAATTCTCCCAATGGGGTAAAATAAATAAATAAATAAATAAATAAATAAATAAATAAATAAATAAATAATACATACAAGAATACACTTAACCTGTTGGAGGAAATAACACAAGTAGCTAGGCTATCAATAGCATTGAACGAACAAACTGAACAAAGGCAACAACCAAGCGCGGTAAACATTTAGCGTAAATCAATAGCCTTTATAGTAGCCTCGCTATTATATCACGTAATCGAATCAATCCGACCACACTTTGGAAAGAACAAATTAATGAGCAAATTATTTGCCTTGCTTATGATAATTTCCGAGGTAGCTTGTAATCGGACAACTTCACGACTTGCCGAGTTTCCTATCGCACTCAGTAAATCTGGAGTGTGTCGCATTCACATGAGATTAAAGTAAATAACCTTTTTGGGACAACACAAAAGTTTAAATAATACTGACCATATTGTTGTTACTTCTTTGGGAACATATGGATGCTGACCCCGAATGGCCTTATCATCTCCACACCAGAGTAATCATGACCAAGCACCGATCAAGGAAATAAAGCTATAATAAAGACGTTATTATTTTGATTGTAATAGGAAATGGAGAAACTTGAGAAAACCCATCCTCGCAAGGTGAAACTCTTTCCCCGGGATAAAATCCTCTGTGACACCCGAGGATCAAACGCGAGTCCTCAGAGGTCTAATGCAGTGGGCCTAACCACTACGCCATCACGCCACCTCATACATGGTGATATAACTACAGTCCAAGTTCTAAAAAGTGGCAGATTTCCTCTTCAGACACCACTGATTGTTGCTTTAAACTGGCTTCATATTTAAACTTATTTCCTTAAGCTATGGATTTGGCCACATCATCTCCCTGCAAGAGTGTATACCAGTGGTTAGCACATTTCTGACTCCCAAGCGGCGTATTATTTTATAAGCAGTTACCTTCGAAGAACTCTTATGTCCGATTGCACCAACGACATTACCGATTAGATAGCTCCTAAGTAGCTATCGGATCGGTATTTTCGGTTGGTGCAATTGGCATTACTGTGAAGTGGAGAAATGGAGGACGGCGCTCATCCAAAATAGCATGGCACCCCAATAATTATTGTATAAGCCTACTAAAGTAGCTTAAAATCAGTAGGCTTTTATTTACAGCACTGCCTCTTATCACACGCAAAATCACCTACTTCTCTGCCTTCAGACCTCACTTATCACATAGCTTGCAAATATAGGTGGTTAGAATTTGGAAATTTTATTAATTGCGACTCTTTATTTGTGGCTGTTTCTACAGGATATGTTTAGCGGAATTTTCAATCTAGAGGAAATCGCAACACAGTAATGACATTGGCATCTTCATGCACAGAACATTATCTTCAATATTGGAAAAAATGTGGGCAATTCCATTCTTGGCTATTCAAGTGAACGATCATGGTCGCAATGTGGTAATTTTGGATTATGTTTCTTCTGATTGTTAAGACAGTATTATAGAGTAGTGCTTTCACCACTCTTGGGGTACCTGTATATCGCACGGACCTTTATTATTGCCCAGTACATACAGTATGCCGGTCAACGACCTCTTCTACCACCTTCCCCCCCCCCCACCGCATCCGGTGCCCTCCTCCCAACTTATAACCCCTGCTGTGGATACCCTATATATATATATATGGGGTGAACTAAGAGCAAATTGTCTCTCTGGCTTCTCATCCTTTACCCTGCACTGACCCCATCCCCTCCTTCCCTCCTTCCCCCCATTACTTTGTAGCTTGTCTTGTAGTGTACTGTAAATACATATAGTGATTAGCCCACCTTTGCCTTTCATTCCTCCTCTGTCCTCAACATATTGCTACAACAAGGAAGGCGCTGTTATAGTTTCTAGTCATTTCAGACTCTCGTAATACCAAACCTTTTCTCCTGGCCCTGGGCAGAGAATGGAGTGCAAGTCTGCCCGGACACGTCGGGTGAAAGACGGAAAGAGATTCGACCAAGCGAAGGTGACTGGGGCGAGATTTGAACCCCGGAACTGGCTGACCAGTAGCATAGCCACTAGACCAGCACCGTGCCCCCCCCCCCCCCNCCCCCCCCCCTATTTAGAGTAATTACGGTTTTAGAGAAAAGGTAATGTTTGCAAAAAATGGACAGAAGTGACAACGCAATATTTAAAAATTCGAATTTTTTAAATGGTGACTGATATCTATTACAAATTTTCATAATGTATAGCTCAAGGAAAACTGGATTTTGAAGGGCGTGGCTGATTCAATCGCACATTATACGCCTACCTCAATGTGTTGATATGTAAGTAAAAAAGCTTAGATTTATAATAAGTACCTTTTCTTGTGTCTGCCTGGGGACTACAGTCCCCAGGCTTACACAAGAAAATGTACTTATTATATAAGTAAATCTAAGCTTTTTTATCTGCAAAAATTACTACGAGGAAATCTTGAAATGTATGTACATTAATTTCTTTCATATGTTACTTCTGTGTACATGAAAAGGACGTCACAAATCTAATGTTCATACAAGCCATAAGTATAATTTTATTTTTAAAAACTATTTATGGTTTTGAAGAGCCTTTGACCTTTCACTAACGACCGCATTATACACAGCCAAAATATTCTTTTCCCTATTGTATCAATATACTGGATATTTCAAACGAAGAGTCCAGGGGAAAAAGGGGGAATGTCACACAAAAAATGTTCGTAAGAAATCGAAGAAATAGCTTTATTTCTTCACGTGTCTAAAGAATAATAGGGATATCTTCACGTCATTATATGAAACTGTCCCCCTTGTACCCATGGAAAGCCTCCAGGTATAAGTGGCACCTACGCTACTATTGTACTGTGCACTTGGCAGGAACCCCAATGGAATTTGACATTCCCCCTTTTTCCCCTGGACTCTTCAAATGTATTTTGACATAAACGGAGTTGAAAAAGTGTCTCCGTAACTTACTTTGGCCACAACGAACCCTTATAAAGCAATCAATGTGAGCAAAATATTTTATTCCATTTTCCATTCGTGTAGGACCACACACACAGAAAGTCTCCGACTGACTTAAGTGTATCGTTCCGCAGTGTATTTTTACGCAACTAGGAGCTACGTTTTATTATACAAGCTTTACAAGATGTTCCACAAACTATACTTCTAGGGTGAACTCGTGAGCACCGGATCACGTGTACTGGGTCTCCGCTATAGCGTCTAAGCTATAGTTACAAAGCTAATGGGCTGTTTATCATAGAGTTGTTACGTTGGACTATTAACCTGAGGCTGAAGACGGATTTTAAAGCACAATGTAATCTTCTAACATACTTTTAATGACATGTGCATGTAACTGAAATAAAAATTTAATTTCCTTACTGAAATCTGGACCACGGTCATATAAGTAAGGTCTGGTCACTCCCACCCACCCCCTGCCGGGGCGTTTTGCACCGGACGCTCACCTGAGACCGCCAGGAGTCATTTCCGGAGCCACGACATAGTGGCGACCCTACCGGACTAAGGCTGAACTTTATAGGTACGAAAGGGGAGGGCTACATTGGG